>QODF01000058.1:3185130-3312261 GCA_024372805.1 Oostethus manadensis | reverse complement strand
TTATACCGCTTATCCTCATTAGGGTCGCGAGAATGCTGGAGCCTATCCCAGTTTACTTTTGGGCGGGAGGCGGGGTACATCCCGGACTGGTCGCGAGTCAATCGCAGGGCAGACAAACAAACATTCACACTCACATTCATACCAATGGACAATTTTGAGTGGCCAATTAAGATAACATGCATATTTTTGGAATGTGGGAGGAAACCGGATTACCCGGAGAAAACCCACGCACGCACGGGGAGAACATGCAAACTCCACACAGAGATGCCCAACGGAGATTCAAACCCTGAACCTCCTGACTGTGAGGCCAACATGCTACACACTAATCCACCGTGCGGCCCCTTTTTGCTTATCCCTTCTGGGTAAAAACCCGAATCATAATTTCAGAACGCACCATATATGTCCGCGGCATATAGTCAGGTGTGGCTAATATGTGTAACAAAAAACACATTTTCTAAAAGAAATAGTGGGTGCGGTTCATATTCCGCTGCGCTTTGTAGTTGGAAAAATACGGTACATTCTTATCTTATGCTGCTTTACAAAATATCAAAGTGGCAAATCCTTTCATTCTCATCTGACCCTCGCTGGAAAAACGTTTGCACACCCCTGGATTATCCCAATGACCCATGCACACTATAAAACCTGAAATCTACAGTACGTCAACGCTGGCTCCCCCTGTTCAAACATGCCCTCTTGTGGCCAATGGTGGTATTGTGTTTGATTTTCTCGCTGAAAATACCAATACTGTAAACTAGTATAAGGATTTTTTTTTTTTTTTTTTTTTTTATTTTTTTTTTTTGGTTTATTTAGTATAATAATTTAAAAAAAAGGTTAACCTATTTAAAAAATATGAGGATAAGCGGCATAGAAAATGAATGAATGAATGAATAAAAAATAGTGTATTTTAAAGTTGAACATTTTTTTATTATTATTATTATTATACTCAGTAGTTTAGAAGTATTTGGAGTGTTGGTATTTTGGGAGGTTATGATGTAAAACTACAAAACAGAAATATTTTATTTGATCATTCATTCATTCATTTTCTATACCGCTTATCCTCATTTGGGTCACGGGGATGCTGGAGCCTATCCCAGCAGACTTTGGGCGAAAGGCGGGGTACACCCTGGACTGGTCGCCAGTCAATCGCAGGGCAAAATATTTAGTTAAATTACTTTAATATCACACTATTATTTTGTTTATATTGTTAATGATTTTTACATTTTTAACTGTTAATGGATGCCTTGTTATTTATTAAATGTATGCGTTTTTTATTTTATTATGTAATAATACAAACAAATATTAATTAAATAAAATATTAAACTATAATTTTATTTACATGATGTTGTTACTTAATTTTTACATTTTTAACTATTATTTATATTAGAACTATTTGCATTACTATTTTCACCAACAATATTTTTCTTTGCTATGAATAATTAGCACATATTCCAAATAGATGCCTTGTTAATGAAATACCAACTACTTTTTTTGAGGTATGATCCAAAAATTCAAAAATTATTGTTTAATTAAATTATATGTAATGAAACAAAATTCTATGATGTGTTACTTCATCGTAAGGTTTAATTTTTATTACCAGCTCTATACTCTCGGCAGGGTCCTTGAGGGTCCATGGGAGTTTGCCCAACCAGTCTACATGTGTGGACTTGGAGAAGGCATTTGACCGTGTTCCTCGGGGAATACTGTGGGGAGTGCTCCTGGGAATATGGGGTATCGGACCACCTAATCCAGGCGGTTCGTTCCCTGTATGACCGGTGGTTTGGTTTGGTACGCATTGCCGGCAAAAAGTCGGACCCGTGTCCAGTGAGGGTTGGACTCCGCCAGGGCTGCCCTTTGTCACCGATTCTGTTCACTACTTTCATGGACAGAATTTCTAGGCGCAGGGTTGAGGGGTTTCAGTTTGGTGGCCGCAGGATTCGATCTCTGCTTTTTGCAGATGATGTGGTCCTGTTGGCTTCATCGAGCAGTGACCTTCAACTCTCACTGGATCGGTTCGCAGCTGAGTGCGGCTGGAGTGAGAATCAGCACCTCCAAGTCCGAGTCCATGGTTCTCGCCCGGGAAAAGATGGAGTTCCATCTCCGGGTCGGGGATGAGGTCCTGCCTCAAGTGGAGGAGTTTAAGTACTTCAGGGTCTTGTTCACGAGTGATGGAAGGATGGAACGCGAGATGGACAGGCGGATTGGTGCGGCGTCTGCAGTGATGCGGACTCTGCACCGGTCTGTCGTGGTGAAAAGAGAGCTGAGCCGAAAGGCAAAGCTCTCAATTTACCTGCCGATCTACGTTCCTACCCTCACCTATGGTCATGAGCTTTGGGTAGTGACCGAAAGGACAAGATCGAAATGAGTTTTGCACGTTGGAGAGAGACTATGTCTCTCAGCTGGCGTCGGAACGCCTCGGGATCCGCCGGGAAAAGTTGGACGAAGTGGCCGGGGAGAGGGAAGTCTGGGCTTCTCTGCTTAGGCTGCTTCCCCCGCGACTCGACCTCGGATAAGCGGAAGAAAATGGATGAATATAAGTAAAAATATGGTTTCATATCATATTGATTGAATTCAATTATTATGTTTACATCATATGTTTACATTTAATTGAACACTGCCTACATTATTTATTTATCAAACAAGCAATCACAAAAAAAAGAATAATAAAAAAGCATATTTCTCTCATAACATTGTTTACATTTTTCCTCATCATCTTTACAGTGATGTCAGATTTCCCGTCGACAGAGCACTGGTGGATCGCACTGGGTGAGCTTTCCTCACGTTTTTAAAAGGGGACCCTACCCTACATTTGTAACTTTTGCAGACTACTTACTCTTGCTCTACAAGACGTTTCATTCTCATGCCACTCCTAAATCTCGTGAGCTTGAGATTTGTGGAGTATTTCATGAAAAGGAAGGTACAGTAGTACTCCTTCATGGTCGCATTTAGGGCTTCTTCTTCTCCGCAGGCTCAGGCCTGGTGATGATGATACTCGGAGGGCAGCTCCTGGCCTACAAACTCTTCAGAAGCAACTTTGTCTATCCGGCTGAGCTGCAGAACTTCTGATGAGGATGACAACGGCTTGGTTAAATGTGGAATAGTACCCCCTCATGTACAACTAAGCCAATATTTTATGATATTTATCTTATTCGGGACAGATCCAGTGTTTTGTATTAACTGAATGGACAGATCGATAGCATATATACTGTACACCTACAACATACCATAATATGGCATCCTAGGACTGAGTTGTAGGTCACAAATGTTTTGGGATATTTGTTCTTTAGCTGTGAAAAGTCTAGTTAGTTTTGTGTGGAATAAATACCAACTGCAGTGGCGTGCTTTTTTTTGTGTGCGTATTCCTAACAACTCCTGTGACGGTTCTCAATCTTTTACATCAAGTACTTGAAAAAAATATTTCTTTTTTGCTACCTCAAAAGCTCTGAAAATGCAGTAAACTGTCTTGTGGTTAATCAGGTGAGTGAATATGTGCATTTGTTTAATTATTTCATATGTTTTGTGTGTCTAATCTAAATTTATTTGTGGGAATTTGTCATCTTTGTGTTTCTGAGTACCACAAGTAGTGCTGGTACCATGGTTTGAGAATAATGTTCTAATGCAGTGGTTCCCAAACTTTTTACAGTGGCTCACCCCTTCAGACATGTACCTTTTTATCTTTATTAACTTGAACTATTGAACATAATTACCTGGTTAATTTATTTTATATTAATTCCGGGTCAAAAATGTGCATTTTGCACGGTCACATTTTGACCATGCACGATTGGAACATACTAATTTGTTATTTAATGTTATGTAATACACACAAAGCATTGAACAATTTCATGCACTGTTTCCTCTCTGCTCCGTTCGCCTTGCCCGTGAGGCGTTCAGGCACACTCGTGATTGTAAAAGTTGAACGCGAATTGTTTTTTGTTTGTATGCACTGCCTCCATTACAATTGGAACCTAGGCTGTAATGTAAGTTACAAATCCACACGAGCATTTGGCTAATTTAAACAAGTGGGTGTTTTTGCTATTTATGCTCCGTTTCTCCTTGTCATTTAAAAATAACCAATGCCAAATGTATAATGGCCGCCAAGATACATCACGTGACTCCCGTGTCCGTTGTAGGTGTATGTGAAGTTAACCTACAAATGTAAAAAAAAAAAAAACAACTTAACATTACTGGCTATCTACGACTATCTAACATCATATCTACGGCGACAAGATGGCGACAAACGGATTACAAAAGAGTTTTTTGTGGAGCTCGCCGGCTGGAAGTCGAAATCTGGTGAGTTGTCAGCCAGCTAGCTATTAGCAAGATAGCCATCCGCGAGCTAGCTATTAGCAAGCTAGCCATTCGCGAGCTAGCTGTTAGCGCGTTAGCCATTAATGAGCTAGCCGCATTTAGCTCGTAAGGTTGCTCACATTTAAAAGTTGTGACTAATTTAGGTCTGTAGATGGCGTTACTTTCATTTTTTTCCCGAAGAAATGGCAGCTGTATTTAAGCTGCCACTCATAGCAAACTTGAGTGTATTTTCTAAAAAGATGTATAGTTAACATTGCAAACGACCTCCAAGGAAGTTGAATTAAAAGTACATGAAAACTGTTGGAAAATGACGCGCTGGAAGTGGTTCAGCGGAGCCACATGTTCATCGTAATCCTAATACATTTGTTTTGAAAATTAAACAAATATTGGCTGTGAAGAGAAGACGGTAGTATTGAAATTGGTGTCTAAATTGTTTGAATATGATCCCAGAGTCCATTTGGGCATCTCCACCAGCAGATGGAGGACGTTCTGGGAAACGGAGGGATCCTGAAAGAGGTGGTCCATCCTGGAAAAGGCCCACCGGTGCCCCAAAATGCTTCAGTATTGAGTAGATACATACCTTTCTTTCTACCTTATTGCACTTTTGAAATTATTGTGCATCAGGACCTTCGTTCTCTTCCACACAGTCCATTACTCCGGATTTCTGGAATATTCGGACCTGCCGTTCGAGACCACCACTCACTTGAAGCACCCGCGTATGATGAAGCTAGGCCGAGGTTGGAGAATGAAAGAAGAGAAACAAGCTACAAATGTCTAACAGGCAACCCTTTAAGCAGACGTGACGCTGGCCGGAATGGAGTTAGGCTTGCTGACCATGCGGAAAGGAGAGTTCTCCCGCTTCCTGCTGCAGCCTTGCTACGCCTACGGAGAACTGGGCTGTCCTCCGCTCATCCCGGCCGCCTCCCCAGTTTTGTTTGAAATCCAGATCCTCGACATATTCAATTCCGGCCAAGTGGATGACTTTCTCACATTGAGTAGGGTATGGAGAGCCTCTATGCCAAGTACAAGTTTCCATTAGTGACAACTTCTTGTCTTTCAGGAAGAGCAGAACACCTTTTCTCTGTCCAAACTGATGGAAGTGGTGGAGACGCTACGCAGCTTCGGCAACAGATTTTTTAAGCAGAATCGCCACGAGAAAGCCAAAGAGCGCTACAAGCAGGTGGAAGTCTAAATGTTCCCACAAGTAAGCCTATTGGCTGTAGAAAAACATGAACAAACTTGCTGACCGATAGATAGTTGGCAGGGGTCCAGGCTGCATTTTACGATGTGTAGCGAAGACCCAGGATGTCATAAAAACCTGCAGCTTATCAAAAGTGGAGCAAACAATGTTTTTCTCACCTTGGAACCAAAATACACACCAGAACAATCACTGTTCGAACATCATTGAAATTAGGAATGCACGATAACTATTGGGCCGATTTTGATATGTAAATTTGAGAACGTGGCTTTTTTCTCCTGCCTGTCATAACAAGACGTTTTGTGTGATAATTTTACCAAATGCGCCGCAGAAAAAAACAACACATCGAGCACACAAAAAAGACCTTATCAGTCACCTGAAACACCAGCACAGCAGCATTTGAAAAGTGCGAAAGGTTTCCCAGAGACCTGTGGTGTCACCGGCTGCTCGGCGCGTGTGCCTCAATACAGTGCACCTTTGCTGGGCCACAGCAAACTATAAAGTAGATATTAAAAAGTTTGGTTTGGTTATCGGTACCATGTTGGTCTTGAGAAGCAGATGTTTTTAACAAAAGAGATTAAATTGAAATGTCACATTTGCAAAAAGGTCCGCTTTGTTAATGTGTTGTGTGTTTGCATGGACAACAGGCGGTGGTGTTGTTGGGAAACCGGGTCCAGCAGAACGATGCTGAGGCCAAAGAGCTCCAGACGGCGTTGTTGCCTCTCTACCTGAACCTGTCACTCACGGAGCTGCGTCTGGAGAGACAGCAGAAAGCTCTGAAATATGCCAACAAAGCTTTAGACGTGGATTCCGCCAGCACCAAGGCTCTTTTCCGCTGTGGACAAGTGAGACTCCAGCCTCAAATTGTTAAGTAAATGATTTGTTAAGAACGCCGTCGTCCTTGGCAGGCCTATCTGGAGCTGCGAGACTACGAGAAGGCTCACGACTGCCTGGTCAAGGCCCAAAGCAGGAAGCCGTTTGACTGCGACATCAACAACCTGCTGATGAAAGTCACCGTGTAAGCTGATGTCACATGTTGACCCACGCAGACTTTCAAACGCTGCACACTCATGGAACAACCTCTGTGGTGCTTTGTGATGCAGGGCCTACAAAGACAGCTTGGACAAAGAGAAGGACTTGTACACCAAGATGTTTCAAGGCTTCAAGGAATGAGCGGAAACGTCGCCACAAATGGTACCGCTTCACTGCTTTTCAACATCGGACGTATCTCATGTGTAGTAAACGCTGGCTGTCTTTTGCAGTGGATCCAAGTCAGTGACGAGCCGCTGGGATTCCTAAGTCACAAAGTTGGTGGGGTTTTTTGTTCATCTTATCATAATTATGGCACTATTTTGTAGCGGGTTGTTTTTTTTGTTATTTTTTGCTATTTTTCTCCTCCTGACGAATATACTTTGTTGAGGGATTTTTGTGGGGCTGTGTTTGGCACACCAATTGGGATTTTGGCAAAAGTACAAATAAAAATCTGAATTTAGCACAAGTGTATCTGGCAGGTATTTGTTGTAATACCAAGTGCGAACACAAGGCGCAGCACTTGTGCAGCGAGTAAAGTCATAATCCAATTGACAACAATGTAGTGACTTGGATTTTGTGGGCAGCAGTGTGGACGTTTGCTGGATGGTACCGAAAGGTGTTTCCAAAGGTTTTGGTTGACTTAAGAGATTTATGAGCGGGGCAAAGTGTTAGAAACAGCTCCAGCTCCTAGTACAATGCAGTGCTACACTGCCTTTGGTTCCTAATGCCAGTAGATGAAAGGAAGCACTAAGTTTAAAGGAATGGCTGAAGCAGCAGGAGAGGATGGAGACAAATAGAAGGGATCAGAAAGGGGGAGGGGCAAGCAGGACAATCTGATTGACCTCTCAGGCTAATCGACGTGTGCGTGCGTGTGCATGTGTGTTAACATCATCCTCAAGCACATGGGGGTGTCCTCAGTAGAGAGACAATTTGTGTGGACACACGCAGGCATTATGGTTTCCAGACTGCCTTTTTACCGTCACCTTAGGTAAGAAAGACAACTCTTAACATATAATGCAACTTGTATTTACTGTTTTTAACGTAATGTTTACCTGTCAGCATTTTAAGTGTTGTTATAACTAGTAGAAAAGTTAACGCACGGCTCTAGTTTATTTTACATGCGATTCACGTGCCTGAGCCCCACACCATAGCTTGAGTAAGCGCAGCGATGACTGTGGAGCCACAAGCAGGAACAAATATGGAGCAGGAATGGAGCGCAAAAGGGTATTTTGCTTGGTAAATTTAGCTCCAAAGCCCGGGCAAGTGGCTCTCTCGACAAGACCAAAGTTATTTGTATCTACTGTCGCTGTGATTTTAGTTATCACAGAGTTTGTTGCCTGTCTGGAAACAGCAAGAAGTTATTGGATCACTGCTGGTGTTTTTGTATTGTCATTTATGAATATGAATATGGCATTCACATACACGCCCGTATAATAAATATTTTTAATTCTCGTCTTTTCAAATGTTCAAGCATGAAGTGGTCTAAATGAACGAATTTACAAATACAAGGCAGAAGAGTGTTTGATGTTTGACAACTAATAATTGAATAACTCGCATTTCGAAGATTGTGAGCAGGTTTTCTATACCATTACTATAAAAATATTGCATTTATCAATACTGACTCCTGCTTCGCGCCTGGAGTCAATTAACCGCAATAAACGAGAGATGACTGTATGTTTGAATGTTGGCGCCCTCTAGGCCGCCGTAGGGCCCTGCTACATGCAGTCCCTTTAAATCAGTCGCCCAATCGCGACGATGCATGTTGGTGATGCAAAAAATGGAGTGGCAATGCATCATCAATGTAAGAAGTAAACATGCCTTAAAAAACTGCCCATTTGACGAGGCCTTTTATTATAGCCAACCATAGTTTTCCCCAACACGTTATTTGAGATAAATAGGCCTTTTGTCTACATGGAAAAAAGTTGTGCAATGTTGAATTTAGCTCATGAAAGAGGGGAACAAAAACAAAAGTTGTGTTTTAATTTTTGTCGAGTGTGTATTATTATGGCAGAATGAATTTTAAGCAATAACGCCTAAGTTGTAACATAATTCTCCCTCCTTGTGAATGTAAATGTCCCCGTTTCTTGAGGTGTGGTGCAGTTTGCAGCTGTTTTGCTGGCGGGCCGACACATCCTTCATTCTGTCACTATGTTTGGGGAAGTCTGTGTCCCCAATGTGCAGGGATTGTCTTTTCAAATGCTGATGATTCCTCTCGGTCTTTACCTAATATGGATGTGAACACCGCCAACAGCCATCTTTCATGTCCACTTAATAACTTCATTAACTTTTCTCCCATTCTTACTACATATTCCAAACCACAAACGTACCAGAACCCTCGACTCTGTTTAATTAGGTTCCTCTGAACTTCAGTGAATGTTATGAAAACATTAGCGAAAGATACGCATAGCGTTGTTTAAAGGTGATACCATAACTGAAGAAGAATGTTTTATATTCATCAGCAGGAAAGTGTGAATACTTTGAATGCAAATCCAAAGTGGTTTACTTTAGTTTTTCCTGTTAAAAGCAGGAAAATCTGAGCAGACCCGAAATGCGTCACTCTAAACCACGTGACGACTACTACCCAAGTTCATTGGTCAGGCGTGCTTATTGCGAAAGTAACCACAGGAAGAAAATACGAAGTAAACTTTGTTGCCGAAAATAGTTCAGATTTACAACATTTCATAGGTTGTGCGTATTCTATCTCTTGTTTGTACATGAATAGGACACAATCTGACGTTTTACGGCCCGGGTTTATGGCACAAACCGATAGAAGTCCGAGGAGACACAAGCGCGTCACCTCAAACCACGTGACGGCCGAGACGCTCGTTTATTGGTTAGAAAGGTTTTAGTGCGGAAATAACTACAGGAAGAAAATGCAAGAAAAACCTCAATTCCATATGGTTATATCTCATGACTTAACTGTATGCTTAAATAACGCCTTTTTTATTTCATACACCGGATTTAGAGAACAGTCGGCAAAAGTATCTTTTTACATTCAAAACATTAAATATCGAACTATACGGTTCCATTTTGCGGTCAACAGAGGACGCCATCACCTTAAAACGTTGCTCTGCGCTTCCAGCCAATCAGGGTGCTGTATTCCACCGGCGGTCCCGCCCCTGCACTCAATGTCCAACCCATGCCGCAGTGACACACATTTAATTCTAGTACAACACAAGGACGGACGGCATGGAAAGTTGTGTTCAGTTCGTTTGGGATCACCACGAGTCGGTCGCGGTCGTGTAGATGGAGGGCCGTGTTAGCAGCTTGCGGTACCGGACGTCATATTGCTGTTAAAGTAGAAGGACGAGCAGGAGGGGAAACATGAGTCGGCAGCAGCAGCAGCAGCAGCAGCAGCAGCAGTCCCAAGGAGTGGTCCTGACGGGTTACCACAGCAACGCAGAACTCTTGACCAAACCCGGACAGCGTGTGCCGTGTCCGTCAGGCCAGGAGCACCACCCCCCCCCTGCGGCCAGGTGGGACACCTGCATGTGTGTGTTTTTGTGCGGTGACGGTCACATGAAAGTGTTTCTGTGTGTTCCATCATGAGTGAGTCATGCACGCGCTAACAAGTTACCTGCACACGCGACCTCAAGTTCCAAGCAAGCAAACGCTTCGGCTTGCATGCCTCAAGCCCCGCCCACTGCCTCAAGCCCCGCCCACTGCCCTGGGGTATGTTTTTCTTGTGGTTGATGCGGTCCCCTTGTGGCTTTTTGAAACTTTCTAAACACCCAAATTGTTATTGATGCAAAGTAGAGTTATAGTGCAAGAACACTTTGTAAGAGCAGGGGCGGGCCCAAAACATGAGGCACACATGGACTCCATAGAGCAGGGATATGAAAGTGTATAACTCCAAGGTGATAGTTTGGCCCAGGAACAGATTAGTTCCATTTCCTATGGGAGGGTTAGGTTAAAGGAAAACTGCACTTTTTGGAGTTTTTGCCCATCATCACAATCCTTAAGTGAAACATGAACACACGTCTGTCTCTAAAGATAGAAAAACAGCTAAAAAGAGACAGTTAAGAATGCATGTAATGGGAGACACCTAAAAAAAAAACCCTCCATAAAGTTCCATTTATACAACGTGACCTGCATATTAACCAAGCTACAGCAACATTGCTATTTATCTTGTTAACGTTGTTACGCCAAATAACTATTTTACCGATGTAGTGACACCTCGCCACACCGGCTAGCTTCACCACACACTCGCTGACAATGCCTCAATATTGGACTGTTGTATCGTTGTTTGCATCGCATGGCGACACCGACAATAAAAGGGGAACACTGAAGCCGCAGGAAACACTGAGCAGGAACTCGGCTCATATGGAAACGACGGCCATACAAAGCGTACTCTTTTATTTATAACCGGCTTGTTTACACGCTGTGTGTGCGCGTGTTTGGATCGACACGCTGTAAACTCAGAGCAAAAGTCCAAATGGTGCACAAACGGACACACCTGCTCGTGAGTGTTGACACACGTCCTCGCTCCACAGCATTGCAGTTTTGGCTACCAGGTCTCATATTGAGTACAACTTGCACACACCTGAACGAATGAGCTGTCATGTGTACCCCTTCTAAATGTGCCTGACTGCTTAGTGTTAGTGCTGTTGTGTTGACCCAAGACTTTTGCACGGTATTGTGTACATGTACTGTGTGTGTGTGCGTGTGTGTGTGTGTGTTCCAGATGGCTTTCCCCTCCATCCAGAAAAAAAAATTTCACAGCATCACATTACAGCCTGCCTTTGTTTTGCCTCCCACAGCATTGTGTGTGTTTGTGTGTGTGTGCATGTTCTTGTTTGGTGGCATTGTTTCCTCTTGACGTGACAGACACAGAAGGTAGTGGACATTCCAGGGAGATGGGCTTTGTGTTTTTCATATGAATGAATAGGAATGATCTGTACCAAGGTCAAACCGAGTTAAATGACACAATGAAATCCGTATTTCTTTCCTCAAGACAACCCAATTTAAGTAACTCTTCTGTCCTCTTTTGTTTCCTGTTTATGGATATGCATAACTAACTGAAGACACTGCATGTGAATACTTAAGCTAAATGAAGACATAAAGGCAGAAAGAGAAACAAACAGGAAAGGCGTGAGTGTCAAAATGCAAAAAAGTGGACTCAACCCAAAAAATAGAGCAATCAACTGCAAAGCAGTATTGGATAGTGTTGGGATACTTATGAAAATGTAAAAAAAAAAATGCCACTATGCTAAAATGGCTAAAATGTTTCTGTGCGATGTTAGCAATGTTTGTCAACATCACGGCTAATGAAAATGGCAAAAGATGCTACTATACCAATGCAAACATGATCTCTCTGGTAGTTCTACTCTTAAAATGGCAGAAAATGATGCTATGCTAATGTTAGCATGCAAGCCATTAATAATGTAATAATTATCAAATTATTATAATAATNCTTATCCGGGTCCGGGTCGCGGGGGCAGCAGCTTCAGTAGGGAAGTCCAGACTTCCCGGTCCCCAGCGACCTCTTCCAGCTCCATCGGGAGGACACCAAGGCGTTCCCAGGCCAGCTGTGAGACATAGTCCCTCCAGCGTGTCCTAGGTCTTCCCGGGGGCCTTCTCCCGACTGGGCATGCCCGAAACACCTCACCAGGGAGGCGCCCGGGAGGCATCCGGACTAGATGCCCGAGCCACCTCAACTGGCTCCTCTCGATGTGAAGGAGCAGCGGCTCTACTCTGAGCTCCTCCCGGATGGCCGAGCTCCTCACCCTATCTCTTAGGGTGAGTCCAGCCACCCTACGAAGGAAACTCATTTCCGCCGCTTGTATCCGCGATCTCATTCTTTCGGTCATGACCCATAACTCATGACCATAGGTGAGGGTGGGAACGTAGATCGATCGGTAAACAGAGAGCTTTGCCTTCCGGCTCAGCTCTCTCTTCACCACGACGGTCCGGTACAGCGACCGCATTACTGCAGATGCTGCACCGATCCGTCTGTCGATCTCACGCTCCAACCTTCCCTCACTCGTGAACAAGAACCCGAGATACTTGAACTCCTCCACCTGAGGCAAGACCTCACTCCCAACCCGGAGGGTACAGTCCACCCGTTTCCGACTGAGAACCATGGCCTCGGATTTGGAGGTGCTGAGTCTCATCCCAGAAGCTTCACACTCAGCTGCAAACCGCTCCAGTAAACGCTGAAGGTCACAGCCTGATGAGGCCATAAGGACCACATCGTCTGCAAATAGCAGAGACGAGATCCTAAGGTCACCAAGCTGGACTCCCTCAACACCTTGACTGCGCCTAGAAATTCTGTCCATGAAGATTATGAACAGAATCGGTGACAAAGGGCAGCCTTGGCGGAGGCCAACGTCCACCGGAAACAAGCTCGACTTACTGCTGGCAATGCCAACCAGGCTCCTGCTTTGATTGTACAAGAACCGAATGACACGTAGTGGCGGGCCATCAATCCCGTACTCCCGGAGCACCCCCCACAGGACACCACGAGGGACACGGTCGAACGCCTTTTCCAGGTCTACAAAGCGCATGTAGACCGGTTGGGAAATCTCCCACATGCCCTCTCGTTCACCGGGGATGACTCCAGCACAGAGGCACCAAGCCGGGGGGCTAATAATAAGCCCACACCAGCTCGCCGCCTCTCCCCTGCAGCAACTCCAGAGAAGAACAAGGTCCAGCCCCTCTCAAGGAATTTGGTTCCAGAGCCCAAACTGTGGGTTGAGGTGAGTCCGACTATATCTAGTCGGAATGTCTCCGCCTCTTCCACTTGATTAAGCATACTTTTTTATATTTCTAATTATTCTTTATTTCTAATTATTGTTTTTTTCTTCTTTATTTCTAAAATAATTTATTTCATGAATCATTTAAATTTATGTATTTATTATATAAAGATAATTACTTCTTCCCAAACTATTACCAATCATTAATTGTTAGGTAATGGTAATAATTATTATATTATTATTAATTGAAGTTATTTATTTGTTTGTAGTTCTAATTGTAAAATTATTAATTTATCTAAAATAATGATCATTAAATACATTTTTTAAAAGTTATTTGTTGTTATTATTAAATGAATACTTTATTACTAAAAATTGTCCATAGGTATGAATGAGTGTGAATGTTTGTTTGTTTGACTCGCGATTGGCTGGTTAGGTCAAAAATGTATTTCGTTTTTAGGGTTTTTTTGCAGTTTTTGATGATGTTAAATGATTAGCTCATAAGCGGCCTGCCAGGTGTAGGAAGCGCTTCCCTGCTCAACATAAGCAGCATTTATGTCATTCCTCACTGATGAGGTCGCGGCAAAGCGTTGGCTGCTTGTGCTGGGTCAAGGAGACGGTGATTGTTACAAAGTTCTGGAGCCACTGATAAGCAACCCGTAGAACTAATAAGCGGTCCAGTGGAAAGGACGGGTTGTCGTCTCTGCGGGTTCGCCTGCAGGTACAAAATGTCTGTGCTTGGCTTGGACTTCTTGTTGTTTGCAAGTGTCTGTGTCAGCGCTAGCATTGCTGTGTTCCAGAAAACCAGCAAAAAAATACACAAGTCCGCGTGTGAGGTTGGGTTTGCGATGTCCGAGCAGCTTTGAACGCAGCAATTGTGCAAACTTTGGCCGTGTTTGACACGACATTAGCACTTAGCATTCACCGCAGTAGATGTAAATTAACACTCCACACCGGTAGGGGGAGCCATAATAGTCTCTCTTTTTCTCATTAAACTTTGCTTGTGTTACCTTTAAGTGATGTGCGATACCACTGACTCCAATCCGATAAGGGATAAAATTCAGGCTGGTATTTGCGATAAATTCCCCAAAGGCATCTGATAAATTTGAGAATGTTGGGGACTTCATATCATAGCATAAAGAAAATACATTTTATTAATTTATGACATTTTTAATGTATCTAAAATAATAAGTTATTTAATAAAATGTCTTGTATTCTTAAATAATACATAACCTAAATTATTATTAAATTAAATGAATCTAAAACTATACTTTCATTTCATTCATTTTCTGTACCGCTTATCCTCATTAGGGTTTCGAGTATGCTGGAGCCTATCCCAGCTGACTTTGGGCGGGAGGCGGGGTACACCCTGGACTGGTCGCCAGTCAATCGCAGGAATTATGAATTCAATTATTCCGTACGTAATTTAAAAAATAATTAAGTAATTAAATGTATGGCATTCTTTATATAATAAATATCCATCCATCCATTTTCTTCCGCTTATCCGAGGTCGGGTTGCAGGGGCAGCAATCTAAGCAGAGAAGTCCAAACTTCCCTCTCTCCGGCCACTTCGTCCAGCTCTTCCCAGCGGATGCCGAGGCGTTCCCAGGCCAGCTGAGAGACATAGTCTCTCTAACGTGTCCTGGTTCTTCCCCGAGGCCTCCTACCGGTTGGACGTGCCCTGAACACCTCCCCAGGAAGGGGTTCGGGAGGCATCCTAACCAGTTGCCCGAGCCACCTCATCTGGCTCCTCTCAATGCGGAGGAGCAGCGGTTCTACTCCGAGTCGCTCCCGGATGACAGTGCTTCTCACCCTATCTCTAAGGGAGAGCCCAGCCACCCCGCGGAGAAAACTCATTTTAGGATGCTTGAACTCGCGATCTTGTCCTTTCGGTCACTACCCAAAGCTCATGACCATAGGTGAGGGTAAGAACGTAGATCGACTGGTAAATCGAGAGCTTTGCCTTTCGGCTCAGATCTCTTTTCACCACGACAGACCGGTGCAGAGTCCGCATCACTGCAGACGCTGCACCAATCCGCCTGTCCATCTCGCATTCCATCCTTCCTTCACTCGTGAACAAGACCCTGAGGTATTTAAACTCCTCCACTTGAGGCAGGACCTCATCCCCGACCCGGAGATGGAACTCCACCCTTTCCCGGGCGAGAACCATGGACTCGGACTTGGAGGTGCTGATTCTCACTCCAGCCGCACTCAGCTGCGAACCGATCCAGTGAGAGTTGAAGGTCACTGCTCGATGAAGCCAACAGGACCACATCATCTGCAAAAAGCAGAGATCGAATCCTGCGGCCACCAAACTGAAACCCCTCAACCCTGCGCCTAGAAATTCTGTCCATGAAAGTAGCGAACAGAATCGGTGACAAAGGGCAGCCCTGGCGGAATCCAACCCTCACTGGAAACGGGTCCGACTTATGGCCGGCAATGTGAACCAAACTCTGACACGGGTCATACAGGGAATGTTGGGCAAATAAGAAAAAAAATATGTATTTATAAATTACATTATTATAATTATTGATGGATTTATATTATTATTCATGAATCTAAGTTGAGTTATGTATTACATAAATTCAAGACATTTAATACATTTATTAACTAATAACTTAAATTACATTTAAAATTATTAATCAATCGAGAATAATAATTGATTGAATGAATCTCATAAAAACTATTAAGTACAGTATATGGAGGTAACTGTGTGATGAAGCTAATGTACAGAAAAACACAACATATGTGAAAATAGCATCTTAAACAGTAAAAACAAATACATTCATTCTGTGGTTCCCCAACGTTTTTTGCTGCTTTTGGAGATAAAATGATTTGCAAGTGTACTGTTAGACGTGGTAGGTCAGTTTCAGGCTTTGTTTAAAAAAAAAAAAAAAAAAGAGGAATATTACTGTTACAGCATAATAGATACCAAAAATCACAAACAAGAACATAACATTAGCAACACTGGCATAGCCACATGAGCTACGGTGCTGACGTTGTTACTCACGTATTAAAATCATGCTAGGCTAGCCTACCTATTTTACTTCCATGTCTGTAGATGACTGACAGTTATCAGGCAAATGCATTTTAAGATGCGTAGCGAAGCCCGGGGGTGGGGGAGTTTTTTTCTTTCATGTCTTAAAAAAGTCACTTTTGCATAATGGGGGATGATGAAATACGAGGCGTGTCTGTCTTGCAGCAGAAAAGCGGGCCACTACAGTGTCCAGCAGAACCACAGCGGCCTTCCCGGGAACAGACACGGCGGGTCGGTCGACCCCGACGCGAGCGTAGAGACTCAGCGTCCCTGCTCCTCCAATCCTGGCTCCAGCCCCAAACAGCAAAGCCCCGACTCCAGGCCCAGACCCCGGCCAGCATGTCAGCGCTGCAGCTCTCAGGTATGAACGCTATTGTTATTATCATTATATTAGGCACGAACCTGTGGAACAAACGGCAGGACTCGCTGGACGAGCTGGAGATGGACGACTACTGGAAGGAATTGGAGAACATCACTCGCTCTGCAGAAAAGAATGAAGGGGAGTCGCAAGAGGAGGAGCAGCAGAAAACCCCCGACGGTAAAACACGTCCTGAAATAGCTTCCTTAGTGGACACCCGTGTCTTATTTTGGCACCGTTTATGAGGGGAATTGTTCTGTGGAGCAAACACACACTTCCTCTTCCTGCACATGCACCAAATGTGGAATGAATGAACGTTTTTTTTTATAGAAGGAGAGCAAGAGGAAGCGTGGCTCACGGAGGCGGGACTTGTGCAGCTGTTTGATGACTCATTGGCAGCTGACCAGGAGCAGGTGTCAATCATCGCTCCTGACCTATATCACAGACTCCAAGACATGGGTGCCAAAAGTGCAGGCCTGGGGGGCAAAAGTAGAATTTTACCAGAATAAAGTCAAAATATGGAGAGGAAAAAATTATAATGTTATGAGAATGAAGACAAAATATTATGCGATTAAAGTCATAATCCCAAAAATTAGCAAAGGGGCGGCGGAGGGGTTTGAGTGCCTGAGTGATCCTAAGAGCTACGTTAAAATAACAACAAAATAAAGTTGTACTTTCTGGAATACTCCATTGAGGGAACATTTTTATTAGGAAAAGAAAATGTAAGTTTAATGTTGCCCTTGTTGGAAAATGTATAAAATACTCACACATGCTGTACCTATGGACAGGAAGAGGACAGCGCCGTGTTCCTGTCCACGCTGACCAGAACTCAGGCAGCGGCCGTGGAGCGACGGGTGACCTCGCTACATCAAACGCTGCGGCGGCGCAACCGGCAGCATCTCCCCGACGTCAGGGATATTTTCGGGCAGCCCGATAAGGTCGGCACGTACAGTACATGCTAACACACGTTTCATCCAATGTGAGCAATACAATAAAGTAGTAACAAGCGTACAGTAATCCCACGTCTGTCTCGGTGAATTGCTTCCACAGTTTATCCACGTAGGATAAATTGAATATTTTTGTAGTTATGGCACAGAAAACTTGTTGACCATCTTGTAAATACGTGTTTGTAACATTATTAGAGCCATCTAGACGTGAAATAACACCCCTGTAGTCACAGTTGCATTTGTATTTCCCCATATATAGTACATATAATGCCGGAAAATAAGACATTTGAGACAGTTTACCGTGTAGGGGAGCAGAATAGATGTCGGACAGGAAGTGACATCCAGGGCTCAAAATTGTAGCTTGTTTTGGGCCGCAACAGTAACCCGTGTTATCATTACTGTGTTATTGCTATTATTATAGTTATAATTTAAACCAGCAATAAAAGACAGTCGTTCAAGTCTGGTCCTTTAGCGGTGGTCTCATCAAACAATTACTAACACCTAGTGACTAATGTAGAATACTACATTCCCAAGTCGCTGTTCCTAATGGCTAAAACCATATTTGTGTTTTAGTTCATTTAGTTATTTTTATGATTGAAAAGGCTTGATCTGGGACAAAAATATGTACAGTGTGCCTATTTTTGACTAAAAACAGGCATTAGTCAACCATGAAACAGCAATAATGGTTGAAAAACCGCTATAGAGTGAGTGATCAATGTTCAAAATTTGATTTAATACCAAATTTAATATTTAAAAAAACAAATTAATACCAAAGCCAACAAAGTGAGTATTATTATTCTTATTATTATTGTCATAATTGTTTTTAATTATTATATACTTTATATTATACATGTTTTTGTATTTGATTGAACATTATGGGGCATAGTAGAGATACCTGTGGAACACCCACAATAATGTTGGTCATTTTTATGCCTGAAAATGCTTGAGTTGGGCTAAAATTACATACATATTTTATGACTAATAATATATAACAGCATTAATGGTTAAAAAGCACTACACAGTGAGGGATTGATATTTGAAAATTTGATTTAATACCAAATTTAATTAAAAAACAAAATTAATACTAAAGCCAGAAAAAGTGAGTATTGTTATGATTACTATTATTATTGTCATAATTGTTTTAAATTATTATATATTTTTTATTGTACATTTTTTGTATTGGATTGAACTATATGGGGCATTGTAAAGAGCCCTGTGGAACACCCACAATCATTTTAGTCACTTTTATGCTTGAAAATGCTTAATTTGGGCCAAAAATACGGACAATGTGCATATTTTATGACCAATAATAGGCCGTAGTCAACCACAAAACAGCATTAATGGTTCAAAAACCATTACAGAGTGAGGGATCGATGTTCAAAAATTTAATTGGCTTTAATACCAAATTTAATACAAAAATACCCCAACGCCAAGAAAAGTGAGTATTGTTATTCTTATAATTATCATAATTGTTATAAATTCTATTTATTTGTATTGGATGAACAATATGGGGCAGAGTAAAGATCCAGGACCATTTTGATGAGGTGTCGTTACAATGCATTGATTTTTAGCATCTTGAGTATTAAAAACGTAGCACAAGAAACCAAACACGCCCAGAAGACCTTCCTTCTAAATAAGACAGCGTTTTGTTGTTCTTTTTGTAATGCGAAGGAAGTGCCCACAACATTGCTGACTTTGGATTTGATGTTCCTTCTCCAGAAGTTACAATTCATCCCTCTTCAATTCTTCCGATTGCAACACCCACGCTTTAAAGTGCAAAACGTGTAATAATTACGGCAAAAAAAATGCATATCTAAAACAAAATGTGCTCGTTTTGTGAAGTGTCACATTAACAGGAAGAGGCTAAAATGTAACCTAAGACGCCGTCGGGGCGGCTGATGATTAACGACGCTGTTGTGTGTCTTGTCTGGTTAAAGGACAGAGAGCCACAAGAGGTCAAAGAGGGAAGTGAGAGCTCGCCGAGCGACGCCAACTCAGCCGGTAACGTCTCAGGAGGATGCATTAACAACATTAGTCAGCTAAACGGTTCCAAGCCTTCATCACGTGACCGTTAGAGATGGCTTTCCATCTCCTCGGCCTGTATGCTGCACACACTGTAACTGCACTGTAGCTACGTAAACAAACGTTCAACCCTTGCTTTGGCTCTAATAAATGTCCTTAAAATTTCCACCATTTCGGCCGCTCTCGCGTGTCGGACAGAACCGGAGACGGTGATGAACGTCGACGTGGCGTTTTCAGAGCAGGCGCTCAGCTACCGGGACAACCAGCATGGCCTCACCAACAAAACCAGCCCCAGCTCGCCAGATGACAAGTTACCGGTGAGATACTGACTAGCCACGTAAATGTCGACTTTGGCTGTAATTATTACCCACAGCAGGGGTGTCAAGCTTGTTTACTGCCGGTATATATGCATATAAATATGATTATAACCTCATGATGTAATGTCATTTGATTATTATGTTTTTACTAACAAATTGATGAATGACATGCTTTAAACTAAGACGTGAGAATGTCACGGGGACAGTCGGACATTTGAGTATTTTTTTGTGCTAGCCAAAAATACTAGGTATTTTGTTGCATGATGAAATAATATTTAAGTTTAAAAGAGCTGCACAATTTTTCTGTTAAAATGAAGGGGATAAACTTGGGAGGAAAAAGATGAAATGCATTATTGACAACATTTTATTCCCAGGTTTTCGCGGACTACATAGAATGTGGTGGGCCATAGCTGGCCCCCGAGCCTTAGGTTGGGCACATGTAACCGAGAAAACAATACTTGTTTAAGCTGGAAGGGGGTCAAAGTTCAACAAGACAGGCCTTTTGCTTTAGGTGTACGTGTAGAAAGGGAAACAGTGACATGTGGTGGTGGAAGATGGTATTGCAGAGGGATTTATTTCTTTTATTTAAAAAACACTTTTTTAGGTCTGGATATCGTCTTTTCCTTTCGGCTTATCCCTGCTTATCCCAACAGGGGTCGCCACAGCGAATCATTGTGTTCTGTTTGATTCGCATGTTGTGATTTGGCAAAAGTTTTACGCCCCTTCTGACACAACCCTCTATATGGGGGACATCTTCTGATACTTATATATTTATTTGGGTGTGACCAGGATGGACAGGATCAGGAATGAGTAATAGTTCAATATTCTGAGATACTGATTTTGGGATTTTAATTTGTTTTCAGTTATAACCTTGGATGTTCACAACGTTTCACGAGTCTTCTTCCTTGTATTTTGTAAACATCAAATGTTTGTAATGTTTCTTGACGTCGCTTATTGTAGAGCATTGTTTTACTTTTTTACTTAATCCATTCCAGTTTTACTCCACATACTGAAGTACTAAAGGTTTTTTGTGGTGTTTTTGCATATTTGTGTTTTAACTTTAGTTTATTCCTAAAATCATATTTCTCCTCTCTAGTTGAGAAAAATTGTTTGACATTCTTTGGTAACTGGTTGTTGTTTGCTTCATGCATTATTTTAGTGGTTTGAAGGTTTATGAGATTAGAAAATATTAATATTTGTGATTTTTGAAACTGTGGATTTTTGTGTTCTCTATACGGCACATTATAGATAGTGGTAAAAATTAAAAAATAACAAATACATCCAATAAATAATAAAATACATATAATTTTCTTGTCATTAATGTTCCCTTTTTAGAACTTTAGGTTACTCAGAGACAAAACTGGTCAAACCAGAATTGGAGATCTGTCCCCCCTTGATATGAAAAAGGTAAAAAAAAAAAAAAAAAGTTACGTGGCACAGATTATACAACACATCAGTGCCGTCTTACCTAATGTCTTCATTTCCCATCAGGTTCGAAGACTCGCTCTAGTGGAGATGACGGCTCTTTTTGACACAGGCGGCATCGACCTGAAGCCTCACAAGGCTGTCAGAACCAAGACTAAAGGTATGGAGCTTCTGCAAAACACACATCACACCCAGTCCCGGGTGAACAGGCTTTAGGAAACTAATCTTGATAAACGACCTTGGATGTTTGCTGCAGAAAGTGGTCTCTTTGGGGTTCCCCTTGTCACTTTACTCGAACAGGACCAGAGGAGAGCTGCCGGGACCAAAGTGCCTTTCATCCTGCAAAGGGTGAGCATGCCCACCTCCATCATTCCTTGTGAATTTTCCAACACATTCTCTCCTCCTTAGCTTATCAACCACATGGAAGAGGAAGGATTAGACACCGAGGGCTTGCTGAGGATCCCTGGCGCCGCCACTCGAGTCAAGGTAGGGAAATTCATTTCACAAGCCCAGACCAGCATGAGTGTTTTACTCTTGTTAATCTTCTCCCGGGAAAAAAAATCCCAGTCGCTGTGGCAGGAGCTGGAGAACTGCTTCTATGATGGGACGTTTCCGTGGCAACATCTGAAACAGCACGACGCGGCTAGCCTCTTGAAGCTGTTCATCAGGGAGCTGCCGCATTCATTGCTGACCGTCGAGTACCTCAACGCCTTCGTCGCTGTCAACAGTGCGTATGACCCCAGCCTGGCACCTACTTTGGCCATTTTCTACACCTAACTCATCCAAACATTTCTTTTTTAGATTCGAGACCTTGGTGTTCGCGTAAAAATATTTATAAAGTTTATTAGCATGTTACTTTTAACTTCCCAATATGGTACAAAAACTGAAATTTCTGGACCATAGAACGCACTGTTGAACGAGCTCCCGTTGGAACACGGAACTTGGCCTAGCAAGATGCACTGTGGTCGGACACACTTTCCAAGTAGCCGACGTGCCCCCACGGAGGTCAGAGGAACCAGGGTAGAGCGCAGGTGATGCCACCTGGCCAGGCCTAGCAAGATGCACTGTGGTCGGACACATTCTACGAGCACCGTTGTGTGCCGCCCCTGAGGTCGTTAGAACCAGGATATAGAGCGGGTGGAGTCACCTAGTGTGGCCCAGCAAGGCACACAGTGGTCGGACACAGTTTTCATGTTCTCATGACAGTATACCAAGCGAGCGTCTTTAACGAGGATATAACTACATCTACTGGTTACATTTGGTAACAGTTTACTGCATGGACGTCTGGACACCTCTCCACGTGTTCTCCATGAGATATGACATTACTACTACCACATCCGTACTATCTGGAGAACCAGAGTAGAGAGGGGAGGGATCCACCTGCTGTGGCCCAGCAAAGTGCACTATATTCGGACACATGCTTTGAGCAGATGGTGTGCTGCTATGGAGGTCGAGAGAACCGTAGTATAGAGCGGGAAGGGCCACCTGGCATGGCCCGGGAAGGTGGGCTGTATTTGGGCACACGCTCCAACCAGCCGGTTTGATGCCACGGAGGTCTCTGGAAAACATTTTGTACTTTTCAAATGCTGCATCGCTGGCGTTTCTGGAGGCTGATAAGGTTTTTTTGTACTCAATGGAGTTATCACACATTGATGTTTGGGTTTGCAGAGTTGCCCACAAAGAAGCAGCAGCTGCAGGCTCTGAATCTGCTTCTCCTTTTGATACCGGAGGCCAATCGGGATAGTTTAAAGGTAGCGGAACACACAAGAGTTTTCTGATTTTGCATGTTAAGTGCGCCACATCAAATTCCCACTGCTGTTTTCCAGGCCCTGGTGGAGTTCTTCCAGCGTGTGATCGACCACCAGGCCAACAACAAAATGACCCTCAACAACGTCTCGGTCGTCATGGCGCCCAACATCTTCATGTTCAAGGGATGTCGCTTAAAGGTCACGGAGCAGCAGGAGTTCACCATGGCGACCGGCACAGCCAACATCGTGCGCCTGCTCATTAGATACCAGAACCTGCTGTGGACTGTAAGAGCCATATGGACCTTCAGTGTTTTTGCATTGCAGGAGTGTGACAACGTGTGACAACGCGCTTGTGTGTGTGTGTTGTAGATCCCCAAGTTCATCCTGACGCAGGTGCGCCAGCAGAACATGGAAAGCCAGCGCAAGCAGAACAAAGAGAGAGCGATGATGAAGCTGCTGAAGAAGATCACCACTGACAAACCACCTGACAGAGTGCCTGAGGTACGCAGGGCTTAATGTTTATAACGCCATTAAAAATTAATTTATTTTAGGGCATTCACACGGACTTTTCTAACAGCGTGCGCACGCTCAGCGTGACATGGCGTCATCCGTGCGCCCCAATCAACAAGCATGACTAATCGACTTACGAAAAAATCAAGCTTACAAAGGCAACATTTAACGTCTTTGTCATTAAAAAAGCCATAACACACATGTCCATATAAAACCTGCAGTGCTTAAATCCAATGCTTTATTTCCTAGTATTGCTCGATTACCCTTCAAACGATCGTTAGCCAGATATATGTGGTCTGGACTGGCAATTTGGCGAACGCAGATCGCTGTAGTTTGATTATAGGAATATAAATCGATACATTGATCTAGTGAATGAATCGTTACACCCCTATTTTATTACCATTGTTACTATTATAACCATTATTTATGAGTGATATTGGCCCGGGGTCCTGTATGTAAGGCAAAAAAGTCAAGGCAATTCCATTTACTTATATAAATGTGTAATTAATTAATGAAGGCACACAACTTAACTTAACCTGAAGTTAATTGGAGTGCTGCAGGATGCTAAAGTACATCTGTTGTCAAAAACATTAAAGAACTGAACAAATACTGACAATATTTTTTACTTATAATAATTTCAAGACACAACTCACCAAAAATTTGATGCAGCTTGATGGAGGTGTTTTTTTTATGTGTTTTATTTATCCTATTTATTATTAAAAACTTATTCCTAATTTATCATTTTTCAAATTGGATTTATTCCCTTAATGCTGCACAACGTCATCATTTTAACTCCTATTTGCTTGTTGATTTTTTTTTTGTTGCCATCCTTTCATACGGGAATTGGGTTGGGGGGGATGTAAATGCTGGAAGGTGAAACTTTGTAAGTCAACAAGTAAAAGTTACGCTGTGAATGAGTGATCAGTAGTAGACGTGGGGAAGGTGTGGGGTTAAATATAAACTCTGCTTTTTCATGCTCCTTTTAAGACATGTTGAATTGTGCAAATGCAAACCAAGTGAAACAAATGAGCATTACCATGTTGTAGTGTTGTGGGTAACAGTGACATCTAGCGGCGAGGTGTAAAACCGCAGCATATATTTAGATTTTGTGTGTGCTCTATGCTGCGATTAACATGCACTTCAATACGACATATTTTAGTCAAATTTAGTGTTTGTTTCTGTCACTGTGTAGAGTTCTTCCGCACTTTATTGCGTTGAAACTGCACTTCTACATTTTAAAGGAACTCACTGTTGTGTCTGTCACGTGTGTGTGTGTGTGTGTGTGTGTGTGTGTGTGTGTGTGTGTGTGTTTGTGTGTGTGTGTGTGTGACAAGCAGGAGAGCAAGCAGGGTTTCATCCGCGTCCAGGCACCGCAGTTCAGCAAAGTGTCCATGGCCATTCAGCTCACCGAAGACTTGCAGGCGGCCGACGTACTCACGCGCTTTCTCAGCCAGGACAGGTGTGTTTACATTCAACATTCATTTATTTGCATCTCTCATTGCGTCTATTTTGGCTCCACGTAGTTCTTTGGCCGTGAAGCGAGAGGAGCTGTGTCTCTACGAGATCGGCGGAAACATCAGTAAGTCCAGCTTCTATTCAAGATGGAAGATGGTTTAGTGACGGCGCTTATGAAAATTCCAAATATCCCGTCTTGCAGAGGAGAGATGTCTGGATGGGGAAACCTACATGAAAGACCTCTTCCAGCTCAACCCAGCAGCAGAGTGGGTCATTAAATCGGCACAGTGACGACCACTGACGCCTACAGAGATTCCAGAAGAAGACGTCCTCTACTTGGATATTCAGACGTTCCAATGCCTTCAACTCTTTTTTTTTTTTAATACATAATATTATAATATTGGGTACAAATACCACTGCTATGGGAAGTACACCTTTTAAGATTTGAGCCACCCTGTTTTTATTGTGAAAACTTCATTTACCAATATTCTTTTTTAGCCACCTTTTAGAGATTGGAGGCAATGACTTGCTGATCGTGTTGCTTTTAAGAACGCACGGCCTCATAAGAAGCGAGCCCCCGCCCAAAAGAATGTATCCACTAAGAAGGAGTCAATCTTAACACACATCAGGAGGCAAATATCTTGTTTACTGTGATTTGTATAATTCTGTTATTGCAGGTGACATTTTCTTTGATCTTACTTTCAAAGTAGCACTAAAGCTGCCTGTAAATAACCATTTTTGTCAAAAGTACACTGCTGCTGTGTGAAGGGTGTACGGTGTATGCAAACGCATTGAGAGTTGCATCATTTTGTGATGCAACTCAATAATCAAGTGGGAAGGACTGCCATGTTAATTAAAGATATTGTTAAAATGTATATGTTTTTCTATCAAATCATTCTAACTAATGTGTGACCATTGTTAATAAATTAATAATTCACCAGCGTGTTTTTGCGTGATGGACCCGCCCACCTGCTGGAAACATAACTGTGTACGTACCGGATTGGGTTATATTTAGCTGTCTCATCCTCATTGGCCCACATCCCACGCAATGATAGGTCGGATCCCAGGAAGCGGAAGTGCCGATCTGTTGTAGTAAAGGCTTAATGGCTAAGTAGTACAGGGTATCTCTTCACCCACACGTCAGTTTTATTTGTGAGGTAGCCGGTCGTCGTCTAACGTTGCCGTTTACAAGCATGACGAAGTAGCCGGCTAACTATTTAAAGTGGAGCTGTGGTGCAAGTTGAGCCGTTTTGGACGTGTGGGTACGATTAATGTGATGGTAGCGTGTTAGCTAAGCGTCGTCCCTTGCTATTGTTGGACGTATAAACAACTCTTGACGGCCACGACGTTCGTTGGCACATAGGAATAGCATTTGACAACATCACTAATTGAGTGTTTATTTAAGCGACACCTCGTAGCTGAATGTGCGGCAGCAGTAGCAACCACAGCTAGCAGCTTGTTAGCTAGTCGCCGCAACAGCAATGGCTTCTACAGAAGGAGGGTTAAATATTGTGCGAGCCTTGTATATCTGCTTCCTTCTCCTAGCGGTCGTCATCAGTGCAGTAACGGGTGGTAAGTTATCAATCCAGACTTTCACTAGGGTTTGGCATACAGCAGCACGTGCACATTTCTTTACTATAGTTAATCTAACAGATCAGCATGAACTAAATTGGCTTGTTGGGTGTTTCCCAGACGAGGAGCAAAACAGGAATGAAAGCCCAGAGCCCAAGGTAAGCTCATCTGTTCTTTAGCAAAACGACTGATGACCCTGCTTCCTATGCATCCATTTTTGCTGATTAAATTTGCCTGCTGCCCGTGCATCCACTTCTCTTCACTCCCGTCTGCAGCCCAGCCACGATCCGCAATCGACCGAAGACGACATTCACTTGGGCACGGGAATTGCAGCGGGTGTGTCTACCACCTCCGTGTCTCTGCCAGATGAAAACGTGGAGCCAGCTGGAGATGGTGCGCAGACAGAAGAGAAGGAAGATCTGCCGGAACAACGCGTATCTTTGGACAAACTTAAAGAAGGCAAGGACTTAATAAAAATCGGCATAGTGTGTGTGACAAACTATAAATAATCACCACAGTTTGGTTTTGACACTCCTTGAGAAACGATAAGCACCATGCACCTGTGTTGTTTCTTGCAAGCCAGTTGTGTCACACTTTAGTATCCCTGCAAATCCAGTCTTGAGCATTAATGGGAACCAGGGCTAACATTTTGATTCTCTCAGGTTATTAGTAAAGAAGCAGCGTCTAAATGGGTTGATTAATTTCATAAAATAGAGCTTTTGGTTAAATGCAACACACACATGCAAAAGAGCACGACCAACTTAATATAATGTCTAAGCCATCAGGATCCGGGAAGTGAAACAATAAATGACATCGGTCTCATGCCAATGTAACCCAGGTTTTCAGGATGCTAGCTGATGTGGAAGTTTGGTTTAAATAAAAATGGCAGCGGTAGCTTCGGCTAGGCAAGTTTTTTTATTTGCACAGTGCATCTCTCATGTAAATCTTATTGATAACAAAACAAGGGTACACCAAAAATATCTTATACTAACCTTGAGTTCCAAAGTGATTGTCTTTTATGAAAGTGTACTGTAAACAACCTGATAATTATAATTTATGTTCAAGTTGAATGTTTTTTTATTTATATACTTAACTAAAAGCCCCCCGGTTGGTGCCTCTGTTGGAGTCATCCCCGGTCAACGAGAAGGTTATTTACCTACACCTTCGGGCTGGGGAAAGGGTCCTGACTGTGGTTTGTGGGTACGTGGCATGCCTTCGGCAGCCTTCTTGGAGTTTTATCAGAGGGGCTCTGGAGAGCACCCCAGCTGGTGACTCCATAGTTCTACTAGGAGAATTCATGGCCCATGTGGGCCATGAAGTGTGACTTGGAAGGGCGTGGTTGGGAGGAACGGCCTCCTTGATCTGAACCCGTGTGCTGTGTTGTTGCAGGACTTGTGTGCGAACCACCGTTAGTCCATAACAAACACCATGTTTAAACATAAGGATGTCCATAAGTGCACTTGGCATCAGGACACCCTAGATCGCAGGTCTATGATCAACTTTGCGGTCGTATCATCAGACCTGCTTCCGCATGTTCTGGACACGCGGGCGAAGAGAGGGGCTGAGCTGGCAACTGACCACCACCTGGTGATGAGTTAGATTAGATGGCGGGGAAAGATGCCGGACAGACCTGGTAGACCCAAACGCGTAGTGAGGGTGTGCTGGGAAAGTCTGGCAGTCTCCCCCGTTTGTTGAGTCTTCAACTCTCATCCCCGGCAGAGTTTTGCCTGCATCTTGAGGGAGGACTGGGATATTGAGTCCGAATGGGCCGTATGCCATCCCTCCATTCCTGAGGCAGCCAGTTGTAGTTGAGGCCACAAGGTGGTCGGTGCCAGTCGTGGCGGCAAGCCCTAAACCCGATGGTGGACACCGGAGGTTAAGGCTGCCGTCAAGCTGAAGGAGTCCTATCAAGTATGGATGGCTTGCGGGACTCCCGAAGCAACTTACAGGTACCGGCAGGCCATGCGGCTTCGGCGGTGTTCAAGCCAAAAACTTGGGTGTGGGAGGAGTTTGGTGAGGCTATGGAGCACGACTTTTGGTCGGCCTCGAAGAGGTTCTGGCAAACCGTCCGACACCTCAGAAAGGGGAAGCAGCCCCCAGTTCACACTGTTTACAGTGCGGACGGGGGCTTGCTGACCTCGACTGAGAATGTAGTCGGCCGGTGGGAGGAATACTTTTCAGTCCCACTGACATGCCTTTCGTAGAGGAAGCAGAGTCTGAGGACACGTACGTGGACAGTTCTATCACAGTGGCTGAAGTATTCGGGATAGTTAAAACACTCCCCGATGGCAAGGCTTCGGGGGTGGACGAGTACTTCCCTGAACTCCTCAAGGCTCTGGTTGTTGGAGGACTGTCTTGGTTGACACGCCTCTTCCACATAGCATGGAAGTCGGGAACAGTACCTCTGGACTGGCAGACTGGGGTTGTGGTCCCCATTTTTAAAAAGGGTGACCGGAGGACGTGTTCCAACTATAGGGGGATCACACTCCTCAGCCTTCCTGGGAAAGTTAGAGAGAAGGGTACGACCGTTAGTCGAACTTTGGTTACAGGAGTTGCTATGGGTTTTCGTCCTGGCTGCGGAACACTGGACCAGCTTTACACAGCTCTAGACATTTTATATTGAATATTTAATCTCTATGTATACGTGTGTGTGTGTATCCAGTGTGTATGATGAATGAAAGGGATACATGAACGTTTAAGGTGACTTATCTTCCCTGAAGACAGGAAGGTGGTGGTGGTTGATCTCGCTGCTAAGTCATGTCTTTGGGAACAGTCACTTCTTCAATAATGGTAAAAGTAACATTAATATTCCATTCAGCACGTTCTTGCCTTATTCGAATGCATTTATTACTGCTTTATGCATTGTAAAACTAGAATATTAATAAACTATAATACAAAGTGAGTAAACCTCTCATGACATCATAGACGGGCTACTTTCAGCTCCAGTTGGCCTTTTGTTTAGCTAGCTAATACGATGCTAACAAGGAAGGGCGTTTTGTGAGTAAACAACTAAAAAACATTAAGAACACAGTTGGACTCATTCAGTGTACTAACAACACAAGACACAAGTTGAAGTTAAATATGTAAAAAAAAAAAAACACGCTGACCATGGTTCTACTGTGTTTTTTGTGTGTGACTGCCATCCACCTTCAGTGAAAAAATCATTTTGTAAGCTCCATTTTGTGTTTTTTCCATAAAAATTCTGCTCTGGTAACCTCAAAAGTGGCGCAAACAAGTGACGAAGATGATGAATGTGTTTTTTGTTAAAGTTCCTGTTGTGAACGGCGGTACGGCCAACGGAGAGCCCTGCATGTTCCCCTTCGTCTTCCAAGGCAAAGAGTACGGCGATTGCACCACCAACGGCCGGGGGGATGGGCGACTGTGGTGTTCCACCACCTACGACTACGACCAGGACAAGAAGTGGGGGTTCTGTGAGAGTAAGCCTGCATCGCGCCACGTCCTACACTGACATGTTATTGGTGTTTTCTTCACGGCCTTTGCTGCCGTTGTTGTTTCTTCCAGCTGAGGAGCAGGCACAGCAGAGGCTGCAGGCAGAGGAGGCTGAGGATCAGTACCAGACAGTCCTGCGCATGCTCAATACCACCACCAAGAGGAGCTGGAAGAAGGAGTGAGTCACCCAAAGTCAAGACACTGCTGTCGTTTCTGTGTAAAAGATAAAAGCGATGTATGCCTGTCACAATAACAATTTCTGCTGGGCGATAATTGTCCTAGATACTACTAACAACGTTTGCGCTGTTTGCAGGAGAAAATGACTTGTTTTTGACTCAAATAGCTTTTTTTTCCCCCAAGGCTGTTTCTGCTTATGCAGTCGTGCACAAACCTGTAATAGTTTGCATGCTTAAGAGCTGAAGCTGTGCTGAAATGTTGCGGAAATGTAAAATGAATGTATGAATTATACCTAGAATGATAACTTTTTTTTTTTTTTATATAAATCTATACTAATAAAAAGGCTAAAATGTTACTATGCTAACATTAGCATGCCGACATTTTAACTTTAACATGCAACATCTAGCATGGTAGCGTTAAGTATCTGCGATTGGTAATACTTAATGAAAATATCAAAATGCTACTATATAAATGTTAGCATGTTACCAGTGCTAACATTAGCATGCAAAACCCAGCATGGTAGCGCTAAGTGTCTGCCAATGTTACTATTAGGGAAAAATGACTGTAAAATGTTAGCATTAGCAATTGTTAAAATGCTAAGATTACCATGCTAACGCTTAACATAATAGCACTAAGTATTTCTACAAGTTTGTACTCATAGAATTGGCTTAAAATGCTCGTAACATACTAACCTTACTATGCAACACCTAGCATGGTAGCACTAGGTGTTGGCGAATGTTAAAAAAAGCTTCTTTGGTAATGATAGCATAGTTGCAATGCTAGTATGGGGCACTGTCATCAATAAAATTAATGGAAATGTCATTAATCCTACTGCTAACAATTAGCATGATAACACTTTTTATGAGTAATTTCTTTAAAACTATGCTATAAAATGGTTTGAAAATGGTACTATGTTACCATACAACAACTAGCATAGTAGTGCTGTCTGTGTATGTTAATACTCTTGAAAATAGCAAAAATGCTACTTTGGTAATGATAGCATGCTAGCAACGCTAACTGCTAGTATTTGAGTTACGCACATTGTGCGCATAAATACTTAATTTCTCAGTGTAGTAAAACTTAAGAATGTGCAGCATGCAGTCTGGGAAAAGCAGCCCCAACCTGCATACAGATGTGCATTTTTACTGTGCTTTGTTTTATCACCCTACATAAATCGGTTTGCTCAATATGCTCGTTTTATACTCTAATTTGTCACAGCGACATCTTTTTTTAAATGTGTTTTTATTGCCATACAACTGTTATGTGCGTGCGCTCAGTGCAAGGCATTCCAACCTGAGGTAATATAGAACTTTTGCTTTCCCAGTTTGTACGACAAGCTGCTGAAAGTGTCAGACAGAGGCCATCAGAAGGCCATGGAGAAGGTGGCGTACGCCATGCTGTTTGGAGACCACATGAGCCAGAACATCAGCAGAGCCAGGGAAATGTTTGACAAGCTCTCCACCGAGGGTTCCCCCAAAGCGCAGATGGTACCCAGTCGCGCATCACAAGACCACAATGTGTTTTAGGGACTTCTTAATTGTTTATTTTAATTATTCAGTCTATGGAAAACCTGACGTTTTTAAAAGAAAAAAACATGTAAGGTATTTATAGGAACATGTCCTGTGTTTGTTTTTAAAATGACACTTCAGTTTTACAACAGTGAAATAGTAATATACTATGACTATCCTGCTCCACTGAAAGACTGAGCAGATCATTCCTCCCCCACGCCATTTGGCTTCTCCACACAACAGAGAGCGAGCGACAAAAACACAGGATTGGACTTTTTTGTATTGCACTACAAATTTTAAGTTTTACATTCCCTATTCATTCTTATTCTATTCTCTTATTTTCTTATCTCCTGTCTTACATTTGTTGGTTTGTTATGTTGTGAAGTGTTTAAGTTGTATTTTTGCAGAGCTGCTGGAAATTAGAACTTCTCTTGGAGAAGAATGAAATATCACAAAGTTGAAATGTTTAAGATAAAACTTTTTAAAGTTGTTATATTATGAGAAAGAAAATAAATATGTAACTTTTGACATGAAACACAAGTTTTATGGGATTATGTTGTGAGAAAGAAATTCACAAAAATAATTTGTTGTTAAAACATCTTTAAATGACAAAAAATGTGCAATGTAATGTTTTTTTTATATTAATAATTAATTTATTAATTTCTTTGTCATTCTTGGTGAAAAATGGTGCCATAGGAAAACAAATATTGAATACGTTTCTAGTGTGGATAAAATATAATAAAATTGCTCTTTTGCTTTGTTTTTTTTTTAAATCTTTATAGGCTCTTGGATTTCTGTATGCTGCAGGAGTTGGGGTTAACTCCAGCCAAGCGAAGGTATTTTTATTTTTTCAGAATTGTGGGTGTTGGAAGTGAAGCATTTGTGCTGATGTTGTGGGCAAAAATGTCTAACAGCGTGGCTTTGCCATTTTTCAATGGAACGACAAAATCGTTTTTAAAATTATTTTTAGCCTATAGATTTGTTGGTACAGAACATTTTGCGCCTTTTCTGCAATGAAATCAAAAGTGGGTCATAATGACATAACTGTTCATAGCATTTAGTGCTATACTGCTCCTAGCCATACGGGGCATGTTTGCTTTGTAGGTGGGAATTGCTGGGATGTATAATGTTGCAGCATTGCAGAGCAATCTGTTTTTAATCTTTCATACAGGCCTTGGTTTACTACACGTTTGGTGCCCTGGGAGGAAACCTGATTGCGCATATGATTCTGGTGAGTTGCCCCAAAAGTGAGAGAAGTAGAAATAGAAATGTTTGTGTTCTTTACTTTTCTTAGGGCTACAGATACTGGGGAGGAGTGGGTGTTCCCCAAAGCTGTGAGTCGGCGCTGACGCACTACAGGCTGGTGGCCAATCATGGTAAGAACATCTCTTATATGTTGAGTCAGAGGTTGTTGTTTTTTTTTGTTTTTTTAACATAACCAGGAAAACATCTCCCTCACCACTTGCGCAGTGGCCAGCGACGTGTCCTTGACGGGAGGCACAGCCGTGCAGAAGATCAGACTCCTTGACGAGCTGGAGAACCCGGGATCCGCTAGTGGAATGCTGGAGGAGGATCTCATCCAGTACTACCAGTTTCTTGCTGAGAAAGGGGATGTGCAGGCTCAGGTAAGAATTCATATATATAACTGTACTACCGTGGAGGCAAGCTAAATAATCAAACGCTGCATTTTATTAACATACTGTGGGTGTAACGGTAGATTAAAATGTCATTCCAGTTCAGTTTCTTGAAGTGCTCAGTTCGGTTAATTTTCGGTACAAAAAAATGCAAACAACATATATTTTTAAATAAATTAAAAACGACTCATTTTGTGGTATTTCAAATAACTCAGACTGGCTTTTAAGAAAAATAAAAATACATAATTATAAAATAAATTAAAAAAATGTATTAAAAATTTATTTAAAAAAAATTTAAATATGTATACAATTATAAATTAACAAGTTAAAACTGTAAACTTTGAACACAGCCTGAATAAGAAATGCAACTATTCAAGTTTTGGGCTACAAAAATGAACTTATGCAAATTTAGTGCAGAAAGCAGAGTGTACAATGGTTGCAGGGACAATATCTCCAGCAGGGGAGAAAAGCCGCTCACTAGCAACAGAGGTAGTGAGCTGAAGCTAATGATGTTTGCACTAAGCTGCTTCTCTTTCTTGTAACATTCACTGCCAGATGATACCATCTAAGTGCACTAACATGCTAGACTTGTTTCCTGCAGCAAACCCGATCTCCGTGGAATAATGTCAACACACAACTTTGGATTTATCCGCTTGCCTTTGTCCATCCGTCATTTTAACAGGGAAGCCAAAGTGTTCCCAAACAGGAGACTGTAGTGAGATGGGAGGGTTTCCAGCTCAGCCTTCTCGCTGGCATTTGTTATGATGCGAGATACTAGCGTTCCGCCCCCTCAGTCTGTAGTGTCCGACACTCAGAGGCGTCTTTGCGTACACTTGGCTAAGAGTTTCGGTCCGCGCGGAGCGCTTAGATCACTCTAGTAATAAATTTCATGAGAAAAATAGTATAAAATATAACCTAAACGGTCCGCAAGTGGACTGAACCGAACATGCAAAACCGAAACAGTTCAATACACCCATGTGAACCGTTACACCCCTAGTTTTTACCATTCTGAACTGTCACTTAAAATGTAAAAACTTTTATTTTACTTTATAGGCATTGCAGATAATATGCTTGAAAGCTAACTGTTTTTTGTCGCCCTCATTAGGTGGGACTAGGTCAGCTTCACCTGCACGGAGGACGTGGTGTAGAACAAAATCACCAGGTATCTTGTCGCTCGGAGATGAGTTTAAATACAATAATTTCTTTATCGCTGTTAATTAGTTCCAGACCCGGACTCGATCAGCGATTCAGTATTAATAAATGGAAATTTTTTGTACACAAACAAAACAAGACAGACTCCGTGTTTTTTCTGGACAGCATACTTCCTGCAGTGGCTATTGTCTCATTGATGTAATTGTAATTACTATATTGTATTACCCGATATAGCAGACATAATAAAGAATAAATAGACCATTTAAAACTCTGGCTCATGTCCCTTGGGAATCTTAGTATCAGGCGGATGAATATTTGGCTATTATCCTCATTTAAGCCTTCAATAGCTGCCTGTTTTGCGGCCAAACCTGCCTGTCAAAGCCTGATCCCATCAGATGTCAGAAGCTAAGCAGGGCAGGGTCTGGTCAGTACTTGGATGGGAGACCTCCGAGGAACACCAGGTGCCACAGTGGGAGGAAATAAACTTTCCTTGTGTCCTTAGGCAAGGCACTTCACCCACATTGCCTAGTATGAAAGTGGTGAGTGTCGGTGGTGGTCGGAGGGGCCGATGGCGCACACTGGCAGCCTCACTTCCGTCAGTCTGCCCCAGGGCAGCTGTGGCTACAAAAGTGGCTTACCGTCACCAAGTGTGGAGTGAATGAATAATGACCTCAGTGTAAGCACTTTGAGAGTCTTTGTAAAGCGCATAACAAGTGTAAGGCATTATTATTTTTATTATTATTGTTTTGGTGACAAAATTTCATACTTGTGTAACGCCATATAACGAGGGATGACTGGTAACTGCGATCTTTTAATATATTTGAATAATGTGAGACTTTGTGTCCACCAGAGGGCGTATGACTACTTCAACCAGGCTGCAATTGCAGGAAATACACATGCTATGGCGTTTCTTGGCAAGGTGAGTCCTGTCCTGTCCGGTACTCTAACTTGGAATAGCTGTCTGCTGCTGTTAAGACAGAAATCACCAATTAAGTCTTTTTGTATTTCAGATGTACTCTGAAGGCAGCGAGTTTTTGCCGCAGAACAACGAGACAGCCCTGCAGTACTTTAAGAAGGCTTCAGATTTGGTGAGACTTTCTTTTGCATCAGCTTGTGATGAGCTTTCTAGGTAGTGACAGTTTTGTTTCTATGCGCCATGCAGGGAAACCCTGTGGGACAGAGCGGCCTGGGCATGGCCTACTTGTATGGAAGAGGTGTCTCGGTGGTAAATAGCATCATAAACTTTAACCTGTCGAGATCCTAAATTTTTGGAATTTTGCATGTCATCCACAATCTTTATGTGAGACATGAACACGCATATACAAGCGCCACCTTTTGGAGGGGTTTTTTTGCCCCTTTTTTGTTCCCTTTATTCTTGGATCCCTCTTTTTTTTAATAGCTATTTTTATATTTTTAGAAAGCACAGATATGTGTTCATCTCACACATAAGGATTGCAGAGGATGGGCAGAATTCTGTGCATTTTTCATGTAAGAGCTGAAATATCTGATAATATACATAATTTGTATTTTAAGAACTATGAGCTGGCCCTGAAATACTTCCAGAAAGCGGCAGAGCAGGGCTGGGTGGACGGACAGCTGCAGCTCGGCACCATGTACTACAGTAAGTCACGTGACATCTTCAGGTACCCAGGAACCTCGCATGCAGTCCATATCTTTTGTGCTCTATAGATGGCATCGGCGTAAAGCGCGACTACAAGCAGGCTCTGAAGTTCTTCAACCTGGCCTCGCAGGCGGGCCACATCCTGGCCTTCTACAATTTGGCCCAGATGCATGCCACCGGTACCGGCGTCATGCGCTCGTGTCACACAGCGGTGGAGGTGAGGAGCCAAATATTACACACTTGACACGTGCACGTCAACAGCCATTTTGAATATTTCCCATCACCAGAAAGCCCTTTTTACGAAAAAAGCCTTAAAACGAGTAATTCCTAATTTTGATGGGGACAACCTCAATTTTCATGACAAAATGAAAATATAATCCTGAGTCTTTTATCCAGATTTGCACCAAAATTGACTTTCTTCCTCCAGAAATTGTTGAGATACTTTTTTTGCTGCTCAGAAACAAGCAAACTGCAGCAAAATCAAACGGTTCTTTTTTGCAGCTCTTCAAGAACGTGTGCGAGCGTGGACGTTGGTCCGACCGCCTGCTGTCGGCGTACACCAGCTTCAAGGAGGGCGACAGTGATGCGGCGCTGGTCCAGTACTTGCTGCTGGCCGAGCAGGGCTACGAGGTGGCTCAGAGCAACGTGGCCTTCATTCTGGACCAAAGTAGGAGAATTTTCATTGTTTTATTGTATTTTTATTTTTAATTTGACGCTCCTTGGTATTTTATTTGTTGTTCAACCAGAGGGTGCAAAGATCTTCAGCGAGAATGAGACGTATCCTCGGGCACTGCTTCACTGGACCAGAGCTGCAGCTCAAGGTGCGTTCATGCATCTTCCTCCTTCCCATCGTCCACTTGTCATCATTTTAACATGCTCAATCTAGGTTACACCGTGGCCAGGATAAAACTGGGGGACTACCACTTCTATGGTTTCGGCACCGACGTGGACTACGAGACTGCCGTCATCCACTACAGGCTGGCCTCGGAGCAGCAGAACAGCGCCCAGGCCATGTTCAACCTGGGCTACATGCACGAGAAGGGCCTGGGTATCAAAAAAGTAGGCAATTCTTTCCGCTTTCCACGATTAAATAAGATGATTTGACGCCGCTTGATTTCTCCAGGACATCCATCTGGCCAAGCGCTTCTACGACTTGGCAGCAGAAGCCAGTCCTGACGCACAGGTGCCCGTTTTCTTGGCACTGTGCAAGCTGGGCCTGATCTACACGCTGCAGTACCTGCAAGACCTTAACGTGAGTACTCACAGGTTCTGATGGAACCACAACGAATTTGACCTCATCTGTCAGTATTAAAGCCCGACCGATAAGGGATTCTGGGGACAGATATCGGCTGGAAAAAGCAAATATGCTTTGTGTAAAAAATAAAAAATAAAAAATGGCTGCCAAAAACGCCATTCCAAAGTCAAGCTGTCCTAAAACGACAATGTTTCTGTTGGCATACAAGTGTAAAAATAAGTTAACCACTGCTCTTCCATTCAAACTGTAACACTACCATCTCCATCTGTGCTTTTCAGCTTCGCGAGCTCATCTCTCAGGTGGACCTGGACCAGGTTTTGGGCCCTGAATGGGACCTCTACCTCATGACGGTCATCGCCCTCCTGCTAGGCACGGTCATTGCTTACCGACAGCGTCAGCACCAGATCGTACTGCCCCCTCGGCCCCCGGCCCCGCCTCCTCCCCCGCCCAGACCCCAGCAGGAGCCTCCCCAAGCCGAGGAGGCAGCGGGCCGTCCTGAGGGACGAGAGCAGCAATGAAAGGAAGCCCCAAAGCGAGTAAAACTGGACAAACTCTCCCCCTGGAGAAGCTTGTGCTTGCAGGCTGAACGTGTCCACTCTGGCGGCTCCAAAAGACCCAAAATGGCTGCTAACATGTTCGGTGTGGGCAGGGGCACCCAAAAACACAGATTTGGGACTTGCTTGTCTGTGACTCAGGATGCGGCCTCTGGCATTTTCACCTTGGAGACAAGCAACGGATGGAAGACGCTTGACACTGATCAGCAAATTAGACGTGCAATTTTTGTTCTCATTCCTGCTTCTTTTTGAGGGTTTTCTGCATCTTGGGGGGGAAATCATTTATTTTCAATCTTATCCGGAAAAAAGGTTTTGGCATGGTTTTTTTTTTGCAAAAATTGATTTCAGACACGTTGGGTACCGTGTTAAATGCACTCATGTAGAACTTTAATTTATAGAGAAGCTGGACTGCGTCTTTCAACCTTTTTTGGTGGATAATTTAACTTTACGTACTTTTTAAAGTAACGTCAACAGTAAAAGTCTGGATTGTTACTACATGGAAGTATGTCAATGAATGGTTGGAAATGTGGTTGTTGTTTTTTGTTTCCGCCCCCTTACCAGCAGGCGCTGCTTTCCCGCCTCCACTCAGACGCCATACCACCCCAGTATTCAATCTGTGTGGCTGAAAAGTCAACCAAAACAAGAATCCGCCATCGCTTTTAGTTATCCTGCATGAAAAAAGACATCCACGCATCAAAAAACACTGGTCATTTTTAACACCTTTACTATGTCAAATTTATAACTTAATAAATATAGGACAATATTAAATAATGGTGTATTTTAATTTTTTTTATTGTATTTGTTGTGAAATGCATGTTAATGACATCACTTTGTTTTAAAAATCTAAACTTCTGCTTTTATTGGGCCCTGCGGGCTGCCAGTCAGCCCTTGTGGGCGGGGCCTGACAAAGTGAAACAAGACAGGGTGCATTGTGCTTTTTTGCTGCAGGGGTGCCCCACTGATTTTTGGCTGGTGCACACTTACTATGGGGTGGCTTTGCGTCGCCCTGGCAACGTGCGTGCTGGTGTCGTGCTGTGTCAAAGGTAAAGTGCTGGAACGTTTTGTATTGTCACCACGGAACGTGCATTGTCTGGGAAGTATGGCGTATAATTAATGTTCATCATATTTATTTGTTAGGTAACGACTGCCGGTGGAAGTATAAAGAAGGCATACGACAATACAGCAAGGATGCCCTCAACAAGGTACTTTTTAACTTTCCAAAGCGTTCAGTCGTAATACTTTGACTTTTTCCCATATATCTTTTTCCAAAAATGAGTTTGTTTTTTTGTGTGTCTGTACTAAAATAGCATTTTTCCATGTATTCTTGTAAAGTTGCAAAGTTATCGCTTGTTAGGATCCGTCAATATTTTTGATTTGTTTTCATAATTGTACTTTTAAAAAATAACTGCTTTTTCTTACAATATTATGTTATTTGTTTTTAATGATACCCACCAAACCATCCTGCAACTGGTTCAAGTCACTGGACTCCCACATCTCTAAATTCCTTTGGAAAGACAAACCATCACGTATCAGCTTAAATACGGTAAAACAAACCAAAGGCAGGGCTGGTTTAGAGCTTCCGGACTTTTCTCAGTATTTCTTAGCCAATCAACTGCAATATGTCTCCAAATGGCTCAAACCGAGTTATCCAGATGAGCCATGGCGAGATGTAGAGCAAGCACTGTGTGATGATCTAGCAATCTCTCATCTACCATTCACCAGTTCAACCATTAAACATCATAAATGTTACAAAAGTATGAACATCAGCTTCACTCTGACAGCTTGGTGGGAATTTCTTAAAATAAACAAATGTTCCCTCTATCCATGTAAGCTGACACCCATCTGGAACAACCCTGACATCCTACAAAATAAAAGAATGATAAACAAAGGGATAAAACACTTAGATAATATCATAGTGGAAGGAAAGTTTGTGTCATTTGATACGCTCGCCTCCCAATATGGAATCAGCAGCACCAAATTTTTAGAATACCACCAAATCAAATCTATAATAGGAAAAAAATACACGCCCAATCAATTGAACCTGCAAATGCCAACCAAGGTGGCAGAATTCTGTAACCTCTGGGCCCCAAAGTTATTATCAAAAATATATAGGCTTAACAATAAAGCAGAAGATTTAATACACCTACCGACTGCAAAATTGGAAACAGACCTACTCAGTAATTTGGATCAAAACACATGGATACAAATATGTTCAAATACATTTAAAATGACGAAAACCTTAAATCTACAGCTGATTCAGTTCAAAATTCTTCATAGGACTCATTCTACAGGACAAAGGATGTTCAAGATGGGTCTCACAAAGTCAAATATTTGCTCACAGTGCACAAATAACTCTGTTGATAACTATATACATGCTGTTTGGTATTGTGCTCCTGTCCAAAGGTTTTGGCTTCAGGTCACCTTCTGTGGGGAGCCTGCTGGGGGGTCATGCTCCGGCGGCTTCCTAGTCGGACCCTCGCTTTTGGAGGGAGTGTGGTTTGGGATGCATGGCCGTGTTCACCACAAACATCTCCTCATTCTCTGTTTCACTCTGATGCATTCATTTTGTCACTGCAGACTAATGTAGATTTAATGTAGATTTGTTGCACGTGTCATCTGGATGGTCATTGTTTTTCTTGTATGTTTATTATAATTAGTACATGTGTATGTATGTATGTATGTATGTATACATATATATGCACACTGTATGTATATGTGTGTATACATATATATGCACACTGTATGTGTGTGTATGTACTGCATGGATATGTGTTTGTGCACAGTATGTGTATGTATGCGTGTACTCATATGTATATTTATGTGTGTGTTGCGTGTGCGCGTGTATGATTTATTTGATGTTTTTTTCGTTCTTTTCCTGTATTTTTGCTCTGACTGTTCCATTTGTTGCTGAAATTGTGATTATTACGGTTGTTTATAATATGGTTGAAATATGTCTGTGAGGTTCTTCTGCGCCCTTTCTTATACCCCCCACCCGAACCCCCACCCATCTCTTTTCAGGTCAGGTCGGACATCGAAATGTGACGCAACAAAATTCATAATAAACGCAGTCAAATGCCAAGGGAGACTCATTTGGATTATGAAGTCTCTCCTGGCAAAGCAAATTTGCTCAGCACTTAAAGGCAGCTTGACTCCCATTCAGCTGTTTTGATGCTGGACAAGACAAAAAATAACAATATTATGTTATTCTTTTTCTCATTAGACTTTTGGTATTCTTTTGCACCATGTGGTCTTATCGGCACTCTTTGGGATTAAGGTGGTTACACGTCCCTTCAAGGTCTTCTGTATTTTCCCCAGATAAAACATTGTATTGAATAAGGCTGCCAGTTGTTGCCTTCTTTGTCCCATAGTTTGACTCTTTCCAGTCGGAATCCATCTCTTCCTGGTGTACTCTTTTCATTCATCTTTTTAGGAAGCCGTTGCTCTTCTTTTGCAGATATTGGATATTCCAGTTGGGAGTTGTCAAGTTGTTGGATTGATCCAAAGTTATAAGCTGGAGGCAAAGTCCAGATACTTCCTACGTTGTGTGCTAATGGGCAGGTTCCTTGGGTGGAATTGTTGATTTTATCTGCCAACCTGGCTCTATAGTGGTGGAGGTCTATCTGGGACTGATTGTTACTGCTTCTGTGGACTCTTATTGGTCATCGTTGAGAGTTTCGTGTTACTCTCTTTCGTCGGTATTCCTCTTGGTCTCATTTCCGCAGTCGCTCTCTTGTTGGTGGGTTGATGGGCCTCAACCCAGTTGTTGTGGCCCATCTTTTCAATGTTGATTTCAAGCTTTGTCCGAACTTTTGAGGCTTCAATTCGTTGTTCCATATTCTTTTTGAGCCAGCACTTTCCATCCTCCAGGTCAATGTTTTTTTTTTTTGGTTTTAGGAGTTTCCAGAGAAAACTCGTCCAATCAGCTTCAAGCATCCAGTCTTCCAATGTCCGGATATGAACCCCTCCACTTCGGCCCCCTCTTCAGGTGTATTGCTGTCGCGCGCACACACACACACACGCACACACACACACACACACACACACCTTATTAATGCTGATAGCATCTTTCTTTGTAGTGGAGCTGGTGAAGGCGGCTGATATCAAAGTCATTGCAGCTCTGGGAGATTCTCTCACAGTACGTGCAGCTTTGACTTCCTTCTTTGTCTTCTCATTGCAAGAGGTTATCCCTGGAATGATACGTTGCATTTGTTGCGGGTTCCCCCGAATGGGATTATCCTGCTGAGTTCCGTTGTGATGTCGGTTTTCTTTTTCTTGTTTTCAGACGGCCATTGGCGCCAACGCCACCACAGTCCTCGGGATTCCCATCGAGTTTCGGCACGTTTCCTGGAGGTAAAGGACGTCCGGCGTCAGCGTCCGCCACTGTAATAAATACGATATGCAGAGAGTACCAGGCAGCCATTGTGGATTGACAGGGAGGCCTTTTGTGACTTTTTTGAAACTTTTGTGTAATCCCGTATATATATGTATGGTTCCTAAGGAAGGCGTTGTCTCCATAAAGACATGTAGAACAAATCTCACTAATGAAGAAAAAAATCTGATTTTTATTTAATTCTTTTAGGATGTTTATAATTTTGGTAGTTTATTACAAAATTGACTTTGCAACTTCTTAAAATCTCTTCAAATCCCAATATAATAAAAATAATTTTATTTTTTGCAGAAAATAGAGCATTACCTTCAATTTCGCCACTTTTAATTTTTCTAAAAATGTTGTTTATGATAAATTTCAGTGATAAAAATTTCTGTAAAATTTTACTTATATTACGGGCTGTTTTGTGTCTGATTTCCTACCAAATTGTTGAGAGAGTTGCACATTAAAATCTAATGAATAGCTTAACATCTCTTAAATGTTGCCTAAAAGAAATCTCAAGCATGATAAATATTTCGGTAAATTTAATTGTATTTTTTGCAGAAAGTAGAACATTAGATCCAATTATGCACCCTTAAAGTTTTAAAAATTATCTACATAATACATTTTTATGTTAAACATTAATTTACAATATGAACTTTTTTGTGTTGGTGTTTTTTCTTTCTTTATCTTTTTTTCTACCAAATTCTTGTGAAATGGTATTTTCTGGTACATAAAATCATTAAAAACATCTCAACATTTAATTAAGTGCATTGCTGACTTTTGTTTACGAATGAGAAAGTACCATCAATCTTTTGACGGGTGCATTTGTATGCAATTTCCTTAAATAATGTGACTTAATTCATATGATATATTGAAATGTATTGCATGAATTAATGTTAATATATTTATACCTAATATTTGGCATACCAAAATATGTTTACATTTATAGTATTCATATTTTAAATATTTAGTACATTTGTAAAATTTTATATTTATTTTTTATTTATATTTTTTGTATATTTCATATACAAAACACATATATATGTTGTGTACAAAATATTAGCTATAGCTATATTAAAAATATGAATTGGCTAATTGGTTTCACTGACCCAGAAGACCGACCCCTCATACAATGGGAAAAAACACCGTTCTGCACATTTAATACTGTATAAATAAAGAGTATTGTAATACAAATGTAATGTAATAATAAAAGCTGATATAGAATGTATATTGGGTTCAAATTTGAAAAGTTTTTTACCTTTGATACGCAGCGAAGTGCAGTACGGCATTTAAACTGGCAGCAATAAACCAATCAGAGGACAACCAAAATATCCCAAACAGCTCTCAGCATGAGTGTCTCGGCAGTGTCAATGCAAAGTTCTGTGTCCTTTTGTAACGGCAGATTCCTATCGGATTGTGCAGGTGTACCTTATGAACTGTGCAATGATGCGGTCTAAATGTTCATTTTGTCTCCCAGCATCGGAGGTTACGGCTCATACGAGGACGTTATCACGTTGCCCAGTAGGTTGGCCGTTCATGTTGACCTCACGTCCTGCCTCCCGCCCGGTGCTCACTTGTATGTGTGTGTGTGTGTGTGTGTGTCAGACATTATCAAACTCTTCAATCCCAACCTGCTGGGCGCCGCACGGGGGAAGACGGTCCACGGCACGGAAGCCCACCTCAGCCAGACGGGCCTCAACCTGGCCGTGACGGGGCATAACACCTTGTAAGGCTTTTTCTGTCACTATGGCAACTGGCTCGCCCGCCTCTTGGCCGTCTTGTGTTTCATTCGCCGCATCATCTTTTTTCTTTGCTCAGCAATCTTCCCAGCCAGACCAGACATTTGATTGACACCCTGAGAGGCTATGAGGTTTGTCTCAAAGCAAGATGTATTCATATTTTCCCTGTACTGCATATTTATTCATGTTACTGATCATGTAAGTGTAAAAATAAGCTGTACAGTTGACTCCAGCTTAGTTCTTTATCATAGGAAGTCATGGCAATAGGAATTATTTTGCCATCGCTCTACACATAAATGCCAGCAGGTCGGATCAAACGCTTTTTCAGGCTTCCCCACCCTTGCTTTATGATACGTGGTCTTCCTCCAGGGTGTGAACTTTGAGCAGGACTGGAAGCTTCTGACCATCCTCATGGGCATGAACGACATCTGCGACTACTGCAAAGACAAGGTGAGCCTTTCTCTTACCGTAATCGGCATTATTGTGCATCGTTCTATGAAAACACTCATGTTCCTCGCAGGCTCTCTTCTCGGCGGAGAACTTCATTCACTACATGACCGTCTCCTTGGAAATGCTCATGAATGAGGTCACTGAAAATGAATGCATCACTTTACATACACACACCTGGTGAAACTCTTAAGGCTTGTTGAAAAATGGCAAGAATGTACGTTTCGCACTGTTGGATCTTAAGCGGGTTCAACGTAGAGCTTCAGAATGCAAGAAGGTGTTTTGAGTAAGAAATGTATCGCAAAGAAGCATTCAAGTGAAAGGGGCTGTTAGAGCCCAGCTTTGAAGAACCCGAACCCCCTTAAAATGGGAATAAAGAAGCAGCGCTATTGAAAAACAGCTGTGGGCATGCTTGATGCCAGTCTTCCCAGAAGGCTAGTGGGAGGTTTGCTCCAGGTGGTGAAGATGGCTTCACAGAGGCCATCCGTGAAGCCTTGGGATCCTCTGGTGTGAATGTTTTTTGGGAGTTCACTGCTTGATTGTTTTTGTTCCATGAGCCTCGGGATGTTTTAGAAACAAGCGCCCTACCGCGTCCAGCCTCAGCAGCAACGGCGCTGATGCTGCGAGAGGCCTTGCCTATGCAGCTCAACAATCCCACCGCCTTCAAAGACAGAAAGCTTTTTTGCCTTTGCCATTAAGAGATCACAACAGTGTGATTTACCTGACACCAAAATTGAAAATCCTAAATAAATGCATACTGAATGTGATTTGATCGCCTGATGAATGGCCTGTTTCACTTTCATGCTTCTTTGCAATAAACTGCTTACTTTTTTGTGTCCCTCCCATTTCTTGAGTTTGGATTTTCAAGTTCTACGTTAAAACGTTAAGATCCAACTGTGTAAAATGTACATTCTTGCCATTCTTTCAACTTGTCTTGATTTTGTTCAGGAGTGCACATACTAGAGCTGTCAAGTGATCAGCCTTGACCCACACCGTAGTTTGAGGAAACGCAGCGGCGACTGTGGATTCGTCGCTTTGACGCCCAGGGAGGTTGGCTACAGTCCCATGGATCTTACGTTTCTGAATAATATGTGCAACTGTAGGAACACAGGAACATCAAGCTGCTTGGAGATGGTCTTTACCTTTAAGATGCTTGTCTATCATTTTCTCTCTAATCTCCTGAGACAACTCTTTTCTTTGCATGCTCTGGTCCATGTTGTGTGGTACCAGCATGTCACCAATCAGCACAGTGACTCCCTCTAGCCGTGTGTGTGTATTTATTTATTAGTGGACATGTCTGCAATTTTGACTGCTTTGGTCAGATTCAAGTTATTTCTGTGACCATTGTCACTTTTGCTTTCATTAACCAACAATTTTGTGAAAGAAAATTGGCTACCAATACAATATCTTACTCTATCTGTGCAGTTTGGGAGAAAGTTAAGTTGGCGCGTTCAAGGACCGTCCGACAAACAAATTGCCGCTCGCATTAAAAATTCAAAAACCTGGGGATTTCTAACTAATGGCCCATTTTTCCCAAATCGATAGTTTGATATCAAATTTGATGTAGTGTTCTTTTATAGTTGCATATCAAACAGTTTTACCGCCAAGTGATTTACATCCGGAATTATTAATAAACATGTATTTCTGTGATTAATTGTGAGTTAACTGTGGACAATTTAATCGCGATAAAATATTGAAATTGATTGACAGCCCTAAAAAAAAAATATATATATATATATATGTGTGTGTGTGTGTGTGTGTGTGTACACACACACACACACACATTGCAATTATCCTGTAGAACTGTCTTGTTTATGCACCATCAGGTTCCTCGTATGATTGTGAACGTGGTGCAGATCCTTCCCATGCAGACCCTCCGGGAGGTGCACAAGCCCACGCCGGGCTGCCTTCTCCAGCGGTGAGTTCTGCAGCAAAAAGCATCCCGCTTAGCGTATTTTACCACTGAGGTTGGTAAAAGTCTCTACTTGAATAAAAAGCATGAATGGTGACATTCCCCTAATGTTCTTCAGCTCCTTCTGCTCGTGTCTGATTGAACCAGTGAGTCGCTCCGCTGAGCTGCGTGAGCTGGTGGAGGTCAATCTGGAGTTCCAGGTACGACTTCCCACATGCCCTTACGCCGCCTTAATTGGATGACGCTCCATTATGTGTTGGGGTGACCTCCGAAATTGGCTTGCCGCCCTCAGAGGAGACTGGAGGCGATGCTCCGCGGCGACCGCTTCTTCAAGGAGGACTTTGCCGTGGTCCTGCAGCCGTTTTTAAAACACGCCGATCCTCCTCGCCTCCCGGTAACACCGCACACACCGTGACATGACAGCACACGGGTTCCTCCTCTTCCAGTCATCATCTTGTGTTTCTTTGAGCAGAGCGGCAAGATCGACATGACCTTCTTCACCCACGACTGCTTCCACTTCACCATTAAAGGTCATGAAGAGCTGGCCAAAGGACTGTGGAACAACATGGTCAGCCGCACACATTTACTTTTATTTACTCTTCATTTACCAACCTCACTTACTGTCAGGGTCTTGACTTGTTTGTGTGCACAGTTTGAGCCGCAGGGAGACAAGACGGTCGTGAGCAGCTTCTCCGACCCCATCAGCCTCGTCTGTCCGCCCGCGGTGAGACGACGTCAACTTTCTTCTTGCATTTCTTCTTACATAAAAAAACACTAAACTGTATCTGTGCTGTTTTTCTATTCAAACTATTTATATCATAGATTTAGTCTTCAATATTTTATATGTTTATTGTTAAATGTATATAGCTTTTACCTAAATGAAACAATTTATACACATACAAATATATTGTATTAAATGTTTAGTGGGTGTAAACATTTTTGATAATAACAAACTAGTTAAAAAATATATATATTTGATTGATATACCAGGTATCTCAAATTTTAACAATATAAATATTAATATACAGTATTTCCATCAAAATACCTAAGCTAATTCTCATGTACTACATTCATTACTTATATATTTATTTTTGTATATTTATTTAACATACTTTACATTATATCTGTGTTTATTTGTATTTACTGATAATGTTCAATACCTACGTTTTTTTAGACATTTGAAAATAAGTTTTTTGCAAGCAATTATATGAAATCAGGATATGCTACACAGTTCGACCTCAGCTAATTTTTTTGTCAAATATTCTCCCTAATTCATGAGCAGTCATATGGAAAATGTATGGATTTTTAATTTCTGATGTCCCGAATCAGTAGCTTCCGCCTACATTTCCCCAACAGACGTTCAAAAAGTGTAACTTGAGGAGTGCCGATAAGCAACGTGTAACATATTTATTTCAGCTAACTTTTGTCAGACTGTACTAAAAGTCAGTAGAGACTCGGCTTTGGTTGAAAACGGCAATCCTTCCATACAAAACGTCCAGCGATTATGTTCAAAACAGGTTGTTGTGGACCACGGTGCGTTCAGGTAAGCTTGGATATAAGAGGTACAGCGTGTGACTTTTAAACCCCGAGTTGTATCCTTTCCATAGGAACATCCGTACATCTTCACCCGACCCACCTCGGCTCACCGCGGCCATCACACCCCGTTGCTGGCAGCCGTCTCCTTGTTGCTCTGGCTTGTCGTGGTGTTGGGGCGTCTTGGTTTTTTGTAGCTCTGCACAGCAGGTGACGATGCCGACGTAGACTTTTACTAGCTGTCTGGAGAAGAATGTAAGTGCTCTCGCAGTTTTTTCACTATCATGTAAGGCCCGCAATGGGAAGTGTGTCAATAATGTGTCATATTCAATCCGCATGCAAGCAAATACTCTATATTTGCCCAACTATATCATAGTTATAAAGCTCTACTTGGGCTGTTTTTAGGTTTTAACTCCAGAATATGAGCACACGACAATACACTGGAGCCCGGGGTTTAAAATGCACTTCCGAAAAATCTGTATTTTCCCCTCCCCAGTGGAACTTTTTCCTCCTTTTAGTTCATATGGGAATGAATACTTGATGAGGCGAGGTTGGCCTTGAGCTTTTTTTCACTTCCTCCGCCTCGTCTCGCTGTAACCCCCGCACAAGTTGATGTAAATCCAGGCAACGTATGCTTAATTCATAGCGGCACTTGAGTGTGCACTTAAAAGCGTGATGATGATGCCGAAGTCTTTTCTATGCATCACATCGGTGCTGTGAAAAATGCGCTTTTGCATTGCAGACGCTCTCTGAAGCTTGTCACGCGCACACACAAACACACGTCTACTGCTGGCCCGCTTCTCCCGTGTGTGCTTCTGCATAACAATGCACCTGCGGGAAAAAGTCATGCCATACTTCCCATCATCATCACGACATCAGTAATGAGATGCCAACATCGTAGATTTACAGCGTCAGTCAAAGTCTGCGTGCCGGATGTCACTGTTTTGCGTAATTAATTTTTGCATTCATATCATCTCATCATCTTACCTCCTCATCTCATCAGATCATGATGTCATATCATTACCACATACGATCATCTCATCTCTTATCTCATCATCTCTCATCTCATACAATATCTCTTATCGTCCCATCATCTCTTATCTCATCATCTATCGTCTCATATTTGATTTATCTCTTATCGTGTCCTCATCCCTCATCTCTTATCATCTCTCTTATCTCATCATCCCTCGTCTCTCTGATATATCATCACCTTTTATTTATCTCATCATCTTTTATCATCTCTTCTCTTATCTCATATCCTATCATCATTTCTCATCTGTCATCTATCATCTCATCTCATATTTTATTTCTTTTTTATCTCTTATCTCATCATCTCTTATCTATCATCTCATATTTGATTTATCTGTTATCATCTCTCTTATCTCATCATCCCTCATCTCTCTTTTTTCATCACCTTTCATCTCATCTCATATTTTATTTCTCTCATCATCTCTTATCTCGTCATCTCGTGTCATCATCTTTTATCATCTCTTCTCTCATATCTTATCTTATTTCATCATCTGTCATCTATAATCTCATCTCATATTTTATTTCTCTCTTATCTCATCTTTCATCTCATCTCATATTTTATTTATCATCTCGTGTCATCTTTTATCATCTCTTCTCTTCTCTCATATCTTATCTCTTTTCTCATCATCTCGTATCATCTATCCCATCAATTTATATTATTATATCATATCATCTCTCATCTCATCTAGCAGCTCATCTCATATTTTATTTATCTTTTGTCTCATCCTCTCATATCTTATCATCTCTTATCTCATCTGTGCCATCATCTGATCTTATATGATCTAGCCCATCAATTCATATCATATCATATTTCATATCATCATCTCATATATCATACCTCATCAGATGACCTCATATTGTCCATTCCATCATCTCATTTCATATTTATTTCCCAGATAAGGTCATCATCTCATCGCATCGTCACATTTGATGGTCATCTAACATCATCAATCCCATTTAATTTCATATAATCATCTCTAAACTCATCTTTTGTCGTCACATATGATCATCTCATTTAATATCTGAGATTGTCGTCTCTTTTTATCATTTATCTTATCTCATTGTCTCGTGTCATGTATCATCACATCTTTATATATCATATCTCATATTGTCATCGCTTATCGTATCTGTTATCATATCTCTTATAATCTCATGTCAACATCTCATTATCTCATGTCATATATGATCTATCCCATCATCTAATATCATCATCTCTTGTCGTTTCATATCACTTCATCATATATATTCTCATCTCCTCATTATTCCCATTATTTATCTGATCTCATATCATCAAATGATGTCCTGATATCATCAGAGGTTAAGTGTGTTTGCTTAGAAATAGTCCTGAATGCCAACTTGATGTGTGTTTTCCAAAGCATGCGTTTGAACCTCCTTGTGTTTTTTCATGTCCATTGAGTCCAGTAGGGAAAATGTTTTCCCAGTGAATAGCTGGCGGGCTTTCATTGCGTTTCAGGTGCAACGTGGTGCACCTGCACGCCGTCTGTGCTCGCCACCGGGTCACGTAGTGTTCTTATTATGAGCTTCAAAGAAAACCTCATTCATGTGTAAACAAAAAGGACAAACATCGGCGCGCTTCTGACGCACGTCTTTTTCTATTGTCCTTTTTATTGAAAAAGAAAAGCGAGCCCTTTGTGGACATTTGAACCAGCAAACAGTCCCGACATGAATCTTTGTTCTGTCTTTTTTTTTTTTTTTTTTTTAATGTGTCATTATAACCAATAAAGCCCACTTGGGAGGAACAATGGAGCCAAGATGGCGGTCGTGTCAACAATGGTGTGTCTCTTCTAATTCAATATCAATCATTCATTTCGTTTTACCTGAATAGTCATAATATACAGTACATATTCAATCTCTTTTTTAAAATTTGAATAAACATGTCACAAAACCTCCAATTCAGCTGCTTTAACATATTTGTTGGCATGAAAATCTGTTTTTTTTAACATTAGGAAGGACTTATACTGCCATATGCTGTATAAAGTATATTCCGTTTACTGTATGTTTGTGTTGCAGTAGTGCATGGGTGTCCTAACTTTTTCCAGCAAGGGCTACATAGTGAAAAATGAAAGGATGCAACTTTGCCGCTTTGCTAAGAAGATATATGCGGTAGTGCTCAACATAAGGTGCAGTAGATTCTCTGAAAACAAACAAGACCCAGCATTCATGATATGCACGCTCTTTAGGCTGTGTAGTTGGGCAATTAGTTGAAAGAGGTGTGTTCACAAAAATAGTGTAGCATTCAATCAGTAAACAATTTTGTAAAGAAATGTGTGAATCAGGTGGCCCCTATTTAAGGATGAAACCAGCACTTGTTGAACATCCTTTCTCTTTTAAAGCAAAACCAGAGACATGTGGTAGAAAATGGAACACAACTATCAAAATGGATGGAAGAACATTCAGAATGGCAACGGCTTAGCCAATGATCAGCTCCAGGATGATCAAAGGCAGTCTGGAGTTACCTGTAAGTACTGTGACAGTTAGAAGATGTGAAGCTAATCTATTTACAAGAATCCCCCGCAAAGTCCCTCTGTTAAAAAAAAGGCATGTGGAGAACATGTTACAATTTGCCAAAGAACACATCAACTGGCCTAAAGAGGAATGGAGGAACATTTTGTGGACTGATGAGAGTAAAATTGTTATTTATGGGTCTAAGGGCCACAGACTGTTAGTGAGACGACCCCCAAACTCTAAATTCAAGCCACAGTACACAGTGAAGACAGTGAAGCATCATGGAATATGGGAATGTTTCTCCTACTATGGTGTTGGGTCTATTTATCCCATAGCAGGGATCATGGATCAGTTTGCATATGTCAGAATACTTGAAGAGGTCATGTTGCCTTATGCTGAAGAGGACATGCCCTTGAAATGGCTGTTTCAACAAGACAATCACCCCAAGCACACTAGTAAACCAACAAAATCTTGGTTCCAAACCAGCAAAATTCATTTTATGGAGTGGTTAGTCCCTGGACCTTAATCCAATGGAGAACATAAAAATGCTGTTTGTGAAGCAAAACCAAGAAATGTTGATGAATTGTGGAATGTTGTTAAAGAATGTTGGAGGGGAATAACAGCTGAAAGGTGCCACAAGTTGGTAGAGTCCATGCCACACAGATGTGAAGCACTTACAAAAAACTAAATATTAGTTTTGACATTCACAGGATTGACAAATCCTATAAACTAAAAAGTTTGTACAAAATAGTTTTGTGTTTGTAAAGTCAACGGCAGACACTGCTATTTTTTGAACACACCCCTTTCACTAATTGGCCAATTGCACAGCCTTAAGAGCGTGCGTATCATGAATGCTTGGTCTTGTTTGTTTTCTGAGAATCTACTGCACCTACTGGTAACAGTACTTCATCTGGTTAGTCACATTGCACTGCTATTATGTTGAACACTCCTGTACATTTCGAGACAAAAGTGCATGTTAGCTTTGTGATATCGGTGGAAAAGCACATTCTTAGTAGCGACTTTGTTACCCCATTTTTGTTGTTTTAAGTTTTAAAAATGTTTCGACTTTCCTATTAAATAAACCTTGTAAATGTTCTTTTTGTGAAGTTATGACTTTGTTCCATGATTTTTTTAAATCAACGACCAATTAAGTCATGTTTTTTGTTGTTTCCCATATTAGTTAAAAAAAAAACCAAAAATTGTCTTTAATTTTTCACCTTTTTTCTAATAAAATGACGTGATTGAAATATTATGGGTTTATTCTAGTAAAACTTTTGTCTCTTCATATTTTGACTTTATTCTCATAAAATTTAACTTCTTCCCGTTCCCCACCCCACTCCCACCCACACCCCCTTCACGATCAGGACTATGATGCTTTGAGTTTATACTTGGGGCATTTATAACTTTTTTTTTTTGTAATGTTTTGACTTATTTTCTTTAATATTTTTACTTTTCAAAGCATTATTTTATCTCATGGTCTTTTTGTGAAACAACTTTTTTTTTTTGGTCCAGTTTAGCAGTTTTTCAAGTTTGCTTGTTAAATTATACTTTTAGAGTGTGCTGTGGGCCACATTTTGGACACCCCTGCATTTTGTACTATTGTGCCCCCCCCTCCCCAAATGTGTTGTTTTATTTACTTTTTTAATGTTGAAATAAATGCAAACATCCCTTGTTAATTGTTTTGCATGAGGAAATTGTTAGGTCATTTATGACATGACTTATTTTGAAAATGATCGGATTGGAAATTTGCGTGGCGGTTACGAGCAGGTGCCGCCGTGACGTCACATCCCCCCCCCACCCACCCCCGCCGCTTCTTAACCACGCGCAGTGGCTGCTGGCGGGGGTGTCAGTCAAGCCGGACGGAAGAAGGCTGCCGGGTCCGTCGCTGGTTCTGTCCGGAATGCGTCCGTAGTCGCTCGGGATTTGTGTTGGATTAAAGCCGTGACAGAAGAAGACTGTTTAGAGGAAAAAATGATTGCATTGCTGGCCGTGACGCTCCTGGTGAAATGCGGTGAGATGAGCACTTTTCTTGCCTTTTGAAATGCATACTCTATTTATTTATTTTGTTTTATTTATTATGTTCTTTACAGTTTCGTCTTTGCCAGCGACTCCACGTGTGCTGGAGAATGACGGTGACGTCAAGGTAGAACATTTTTTTTTTTTTAATGTAATCAATCAGGCTGACGTGTGTGAGTTGAACGGGATGTTTGCTGTTGTGCTTGCGCTTGGCGGCAGGCGTACCTAATATTGTGGGTCATCCAAGCGCTTATGAGTGGAGTGTCCACCAGGGGGCGGTGTGACGTCACGCCATCCGCGGGAACGCTGCGTCCCAGTTGCAGTGGAGCGCTTTGACCTTCGTGTGTGTTTTGTGCAGGGATGGAACGATGTTTGCACAAATAAACACCGGGCATCGACAAATCATGTTAAATGTGACGTCAAAGAAAAATCATCGAATCCAACTGTGAGGCTTTTGTCGCGCGCAGGTGATGAAATGCGTCGTGGAGGCGCTGGCTGACGTGCTGAACAGGCCACGCCCCCTACCTGTCAGCCAGGAATGTCTGCAGACGCTGAGATCCGGTAACGATTTCCCCTTTTTGTTCAACCAGCTGTACCTTGTGTGTGTTTGGTGTTCTTCCTTTTCGCAGCCGCGCTCTCTCTTGATTGGCCGGTTGTTGCTGGGCAACATTCATGCGGCTCATGCATAACCACCCTAGGCCCGCTTTTTATTATTTTGAAGTGCTTTACTTGCGAGACAGGTTAATTTAGCGTCTTTCCTCCAACTGGGACCACTGGGGCATCTGTTAACTCAACTGCAGAGAGTGGTAGCTGTTTTTGGACCCTTTATTTGTCTAAATGCATTTACATGATGATATTTGATCATACAATTTCTGCTGTTAATAAATGTAGCCGCAACGGGGTACACGCCAGTGTCTTATTGTGCCGGTCCCAAGCCCGGATAAATACAGAGGGTTGTGTCAGGAAGGGCATCCGACGTAAAACTTTGCCAAACCAGAACATGCGAATCAGACAAATGACTTCCATACCGGATCGGACGTGGCCCGGGTTAACAACGCCCGCCACCGGTGCTGTTCACCGACAGGGTGCCGGTGGAAACTGGATTACTGTTGGCCGAAGAAGGAGAGGAGGAAGGTGTGTCCGTAGGAGGAGAGAGAAGAGGAATGCTAAGAGTCTAGAACTAAGAGTTGGGACTTTGAATGTTGGAACTATGACAGGAAAAGGTAGAGAATTAGTTGACATGATGCAGAGAAGGAAGGTAGACATATTGTGTGTCCAGGAGACCAGGTGGAACGGTAGCAAGACTAGAAGCTTAGGAGCAGGGTTCAAGCTGTTCTATCATGGTGTAGATAGGAAGAGAAATGGAGTAGGGGTGATTTTGAAGGAGGAGTTTGCTAGCAACGTCCTGGAGGTAAAAAGAGTGTCAGATAGAGTGATGAGCCTGAAGCTAGAAATCGAAGGTGTGATGTTCAATGTGGTTAGTGGGTATGCTCCACAGGTAGGATGTAAGATGGAGGAGAAAGAGAAATTCTGGTCAGACCTGGATGAAGTGATGCAGAACATCCCTAGAAGTGAGAGAGTTGTCATTGGTGCGGACTTCAATGGGCATGTTGGTGCAGGAAACAGAGATGATGAGGAGGTGATGGGCAAGTTTGGTATCCAGGAGAGGAACGCTGAAGGACAGATGGTGGTCGACTTTGCAAAAAGGATGGAAATGGCTGTAGTGAATACTTTCTTCCAGAAGAGACAGGAACATAGGGTGACCTACAAGAGTGGAGGTAGGAGCACACAGGTAGACTACATCTTGTGTAGAAGGTGTAACCTGAAGGAGGTCAGTGACTGCAAAGCAGTGGTAGGTGAGAGTGTAGCCAGACAGCATAGGATGGTGGTGTGTAGGTTGACTCTAGTGGTGAGAAGGATGAAGAGGGTAAAGGCAGAGCAGAGGACAAAATGGTGGAAGCTCAAAAAGGAGGAGTGTTGCGTGACATTTAGGAAGGAGTTGAAAAAGGCTATGGGTGGCCAGGAAGTCCTTCCAGATGACTGGACAACTACAGCTACTGTGATCAGGGAGACAGGTAGGAGAGTACTTGGTGTGTCATCTGGAAGGAAAGTAGATAAGGAGACTTGGTGGTGGAATGAGGAGGTGCAGGAGTGTATACAGAGTAAGAGGTTAGCTAAGAAGAAGTGGGACACTGAGAGGACTGAAGAGAGTAGACAGGAGTACAGAGAGATGCAGCGTAAGGTGAAAGTAAAGGTGGCAAAGGCCAAACAAGGGGCTTATGATGACTTGTATGCTAGGTTGGACAGCAAGGAGGGAGAGAAAGATCTATACAGGTTGGCAAGGCAGAGGGACAGAGATGGGAAGGACGTGCAGCAGGTTAGGGTGATGAAGGATAGGGATGGAAGGGTATTGACAGGTGCCAGTAGTGTCATGGGAAGATGGAAAGAGTACTTTGAAGAGTTGATGAATGAGGAAAATGAAAGAGAACAAAGAGTAGAAGAGGTGACTGTTGTGGACCAGGAAGTAGCAAAGATTAGTAAGGAAGAAGTGAGGAGGGCATTGAAGAGGATGAAGAATGGAAAGGCACTCGGTCCTGATGATATACCTGTGGAGGTATGGAAGTGTCTAGGAGAGGTGGCAATAGAGTTCCTGACCGGGTTGTTTAACAAGATCTTAGATAATGAGAAGATGCCTAAGGAATGGAGGAGAAGTGTGCTGGTGCCCATTTTTAAGAACAAGGGAGATGTGCAGAGTTGTGGCAACTACAGAGGAATAAAGCTGATGAGCCATACAATGAAGTTATGGGAAAGAGTAGTTGAAGCTAGACTAAGGGCAAACGTGAGCATTTGTGAGCAGCAGTACGGTTTTATGCCAAAAAAGAGTACAACAGATGCAGTATTTGCTTTGAGGATGTTGATGGAGAAGTACAGGGAAGGTCAGAGGGAGCTGCATTGTGTTTTTGTAGATCTGGAGAAAGCTTATGACAGGGTGCCCAGAGAGGAACTGTGGTATTGTATGAGGAAGTCTGGAGTGGCAGAGAAGTATGTTAGAGCGGTGCAGGACATGTACGAGGACTGTAAGACAGTAGTGAGGTGTGCTGCAGGTGTGACAGAGGAGTTCCGAGTGAAGGTGGGACTCCATCAGGGATCAGCTCTGAGCCCCTTCTTGTTTGCTATGGTGATGGACAGGCTGACGGACGAGGTTAGACAGGAATCTCCATGGACTATGATGTTTGCAGATGACATTGTGATATGTAGTGAGAGCAGGGAACAGGTGGAGGAGAAGCTTGAGGGGTGGAGGTTTGCCCTGGAAAGGAGAGGAATGAAGGTCAGCCGCAGCAAGACGGAGTACATGTGTGTAAATGAGAGGGACCCAAGTGGAAGAGTGAGGTTACAGGGAGAAGAGATAAAGAAGGTGGAGGATTTTAAGTACTTAGGGTCAACAGTCCAGAGCAATGGAGAGTGTGGAAAAGAGGTGAAGAAGCGTGTGCAGGCAGGCTGGAATGGGTGGAGAAAAGTGTCGGGTGTGATGTGTGATAGAAGAGTTTCAGCTAAAATGAAAGGAAAGGTGTACAAAACTGTGGTAAGACCAGCGATGTTGTTTGGTTTAGAGACAGTGCCGCTGAGGAAAAGACAGGAGGCAGAGCTGGAGGTAGCAGAGATGAAGATGCTGAGGTTCTCTTTGGGTGTGACCAGGATGGACAGGATCAGGAATGAGCACATCAGAGGGACAGCACATGTTAGAGGTTTTGGAGATAAAATCAGAGAGGCCAGACTGAGATGGTTCGGACATGTCCAGAGGAGAGATAGTGAATATATTGGTAGAAGGTTGCTGAGTTTTGAATTGCCAGGCAGGAGGCCTAGAGGAAGAGCAAAGAGGAGGTTTATGGATGTAGTGAAAGAGGACATGAAGGTAGTTGGCGCAAGAGAAGAGGATACAGAAGACAAAGTTAGATGGAGGCAATTGATTCGCTGTGGCGACCCCTGAAGGGATAAGCTGAAAGGAAAAAAGAAGAATTTCTGCTGTTAATAGTAATTAGTGACAATATCATTTAGTGGATGAATAATAATGGCAGCAGTTATTTTTATTATTAATAGTTATACAATAATTTGAACCCATATTATTGTTTTGTATTATATCACTTTTCCTCATAATGAGTTCATTATAGAAAATTTTCCTCATTGGAATACGACTTTTTTTCTTTACATGTGGCAGCGATTTTTTTTCCCCAATTTTGCTGTTTTTTTTTTTTTTTTACAACTTTCAACTTTTTTCCTGTAAATTTTCTGCAAATTTTCTTATACTTACTTACGTGTTCTTATACTTTGTTGTATTAATCTTGTAAAATTACGATTTAAAAATGTATTTTTACTAAATTATGTACTATATATTTTGTGAAATTACAATTTAATTAAAAAATTATATATTGTAAAAGTACAAGTTTGTGAGAAGTATTTGATATTTTACTGAATTATATATTATATATTTTATTCTTGTACAATTACAATTAAATCTTTTTAAATATATTTTTATTGAATTATTTATTATATATTTTATTCTTGTGAAATTTCAAATTCTTTCTCTTAATATTTTTAAATACTTTGACTTTATATTTTATCTTCTGTTTTTTTTTTATTGACTTTTTGTTATTATCCCTCGCTGATACATATATAGATAGATACTTTCTTAATTTCCAAGAGAACTTGTTTAACATTAGTTCTTATTAGTCCTGGCAGCAATTATCTGTATTATGAATCATTTTATGGCCAAAAAAAATCCATACATTTTCCCCCAATACTAGTAGAATAGATGTGTAATATACTACACAGAATCATTTGTATATGACATAATATTAGAATGATTTAAAATGATTTGACAAAATGATTGTAATAACCAAATAATGTATTTTTGTTCAAATGAATATAAAATCCAAATGGCACAGGAAGGAAAAACAGCGGCTGGATGTGGTGGGGCATTGCCCCTCACCCCTAACTGCACCCTGGATGCAAAAACTGCTTGGCTCAACTCCATCTGGTTAATGGATTGATGGTGCAAAGGATGCTGGGTAAAACAAATAAATGGAATTAAGTCACATGTAACCTTGTCAAAGGGGGCATGGGGAGGACCATCCCCTTCCTGGAGCACCACGGGCATTTTGGGTCAGAGCCAGGGCAGTAATTGGCTGATTGGAAGCGAGGGTGTGGAGATGAGCCATGACTTTCAATCAAACAAGGCGCACTTTGCAAAATCTGACATTTATCACCCTTTGTGTGTTCAAGACAAGAGCTTGCTTTCGCTCCTTCGCCATTACGACTTCCTCACGGAGCTGCGGGACGTTGCAACTCACGGTACGTTTGTTTTCGCTGCAGTGTTACGCCGAGCGTGCCTGATGATGATAATACAATACATTGCATCTCTAGGTGGCAAAGAGAGAGCCCGGCCACAAAGGGGCGCCATGGCACCTGATCCTGACCCAGCACCTGACCCAGGTCAGCTTTTGAGAGGAACTCATTAGTCTAGCCACCAATTTTTTAAGTAGGGATGGGCAAACAGCAACTCTAGCCCCTGTCGTGGCAGAAAGTGGTATTGGGAGACTGAACAGAACGTCTTCATGAGAAATGATCAAAAATTGCCTTGTCAAATAATTCCAGACTCAATAAAAATATATACCAATAAATCCAAAATTGAAATCAATCATTAAACATAGAGATCAGGAAGTTATCTTTTTTTCGGATAACTTTTTTTTAGCTATGAATGTAGTTTGCGCACACCTGGAGGTAAAAAGGAGTGGAAGAAAGGAAGTGTACCTGTTGAAATATCATGAAATTACTACTACCACATCGCTACTCTCGGGAGAACCAGAGTTACAGAGGGGGAGGAGCCACCTGCTGTGGCCCAGCAAGGTGCACTGTATTCAGCCACACTCTCCGAGCAGCCGGCGTGCGGCCACGGAGGTCTCTGGCAAAGCTGCTGCAGAACTTTTGGTACAAATAGCATGCTTGGGAAGTTTGTTTACAAGCGCGGTCAGGGGTTACAACAGGCCGTTAACGTCACAGGCAGGAGAAAAGAGGAGCGTTTGATTTGCTCACCTGCACGGTACGAGTAATCTCACCTAAATTCGTTTTACTAAAACCCTTTTGGAACGAATTCATTTCCTATCCCTGTGGATTGTCTTTAATTATCAAAAATTACACACTGAACCTGCAATTAAAATACAAATTATTGTAAAAAGTAAGTTTACAAAGTTAAAGTGAAAAAAATAGTACTGAATATAAGACACTGACAACTCAATTCAATTAAAAGAAAAAAATGAAATTAGTATAAGAACATTTTTTAATGTCACAATTGCGTTTAAAGTAAAAATACTCCAAGCAACACATTGAAGCTGCAATTAAATTGCAATTCAAATATATAAAGAGTCTAAAAACGATGGAATGCCAATTTAAAACAATCTACGACATTGTTAAAACAAATCAATTAAAGGAAAAAATCAAAAGAATGAAGAAATATACATGATTTATAAATTAATCTAAAAAAAGTATAAAAGTCACAAATGTAATTTTTTTTCATGACACACAATTAGCTTTATTCATTTATACATTTCAATTCATCTAAAACAATTATAGATTGCAATTAAAATTTAAAAAGCGGATATAAAAATAAGTTTCACAGTCAAGAAAAAATGTAGTGAATCTACGACACACAAAAAGCACACTTATTCTGAAATTAAAATAATAATTTGGAAATAATTGTTAAATTTATTTTCTTGTTGATAAAAAAAGTCTCCTCCTCTCGTGAGGGGAAGCACTTTGGAAGAAAATGATTGCAAAATCCATCTCTTCTAGTAAATTACATTTCCCACCCGACTCGTTCTTTTTTTTTTTTAACCAGATCGATCAATGTTGGACTCTCTGGGAGGTCCCGGCGAGCGATCCATCCTTGGGATGAGCGGTAATGGCGTGATGGATTTGATGGCGTCTCGCTCAAGTCCATTTGCTGAGCTTTTTAGCTGATTAACTCAAACACCAACCCGCTAACTTTCAACCTCTTCAGCGTCACCCACAGACTTTCACACTGACGATGAGGAGGAGGACAAGAGATCTGCCGTCTTCTCGCAGCGCTCCCAGGAGGACCAGAGTGAGGAACAGGAGGAGATGCAGAGGAGCAGGAAGAAATCATTCGGAGGCGGCGAGGAACAGCAGGAAGAAGCTCATCACTCCAAGGAGGAGGTGACTAAGAGGAAGGAGAAAATGGAGAAGAAGAGGAGCAGGACTCCAGAGGAGAAGGAGCTGCAGATGATCGCTGGAAGGGGACTGGAGGAGGAGGGCAGTGCTGGCCGGAAGACAGAGGTACCACTAGCACGCTACACAATACTCGCTATATTATAACAATAATATCATTACAGTATAGGGAAAGTGGATGAGTTTGGTGTGGAAGAACTCCATCACACATGATCTGTAAGCCAGAGAATTCTGACCTTTCCAAAAATTATATTTCCTTCCATTTTCACTTGGTGTACGTGTCCCAGTACTTCCTTGTCCCTCACGCTACATCAGCCCACTACGCAGGCAGCCAAAATGCATAGCTTGGGGTACTTTTACCGCTTCTGGATTTGGCACTTTCAGTTTAGTAGATTGCAATGACATTTTACTAAATAATGTCCATAAAATAAATAATAATAAATAAAAAATAATAAAATGTCCATCGGTATGAATGTGAGTGTGAATATGTTTGTCTATATGTGCCCTTTGATTGACTGGCGACCAGTCCAGGATGTACCTCGCCTCTCGCCCAAAGTCAGCCGGGATAGGCTCCAGCATCCCCGCGACCCTGATGAGGATAAGCGATATAGAAAATGAATGAATATTTCATTGATGTACTATATCTATAATGTATAATAAATATACTATATACGTCTAATATGCATTAGATGTTGAAACCTAAGATAATATATAATAAATAAAATACTGTGTGTGTATCTATACATAGACACACACACACACATACACATAATATATAATATTGATAATATAGATAATAAAATACATTGTATATATGTATAAGTATACTCTGTGTGTATGTATGTATATGTACTGTATATATGGGAGTATGTGTGTACGTATATATATTTATCCTCCACTTTCTCCTTGCTGTCGCGTGTGTTTTTTCCCCCACGCACACGGTCTCTGCCCGGCTCTTCTCAAATGCACTTCTGCCACCTTGTGGCCGTTTTCAGGGCTTAAAATTGCTCTTAAAGTGACATCCATTGGTTGGCAGTTGTCTTTTTGCCTCCGGCTCCAAAAACCGTGCAAGACGTATAAAGACATTGCTGGGATCGGACATTCGGGTTTTTAAAAACCCCATATTAATAATGTATAAAAACGTTAGTATACGGTATACTAGTATATGTGTGACATTTTTAATATGTATATTGTATTTATTACTGTTTTTCTCGAGTGAAATGTAATTATTTGACTTGAACGTTGATCGTTCTTGACGTTACAGTCCATGTTGGCATTTTGCTTTGCCTCCGTTTATTTCTTCCTGTTCCTTTTGTGTTTTTCTGTCAGCAGGATGCTGGGGTGGAAAGCCTCTCCGCCATCGAGTCGGAGCTGGAAGACGTGGCTCAGAAGCTCCACGAGCTACGACGAGGCTGAGGCCGGTCGATGTTCTCCTAAACGCTCTCCTGGTCGTCGTCGTCTTCTTCCCGAAGGTAGAGAGCGCCGGTCCGTGTGACCACACGCCCCACCTACAGCCCCTGTTGTCTCACACTGTCGACCTCGTTAGTCACCCGTCTTTTGTGTGTTTGAATTTCCATTTGAAAAACAGATCATCTGAGCGGCTGCGATTTCCCATCAGCTGTTGCGTCAAAGCGATTTAATGCAATAAAATCAACTTGCTTTCAACACGTCGGCCGAGCCTCTTTGAATAGAAGTTATTTGCAGTAGAAAAAATATATACGCAAATCAAAAACCACGCGGGACCGTTATGAAGTGCGGGGAATGACATAATCATGACAGAACGCGCTGTTTCTCATCACTTTAATTAGACGTGGCCGTTTTAGTATCACTGTTCTGGCGGAAGCAAACTAATGATGAAGACCTGTTTGTTGTAAAAACAGAAAATACTCAGTCACGTTACTTGACTTGTTTGGGTTGGTCCCGTCCCGTTCCTTAGCAGCTGGTGGCCATGGCGGTGATGATGGACAGGAAGGTGCCGGTAGCGAAGCTGGGATTGAGCAGGAGCTGCTCCAGCATTTCTCGGCCTTTCTCTCTGGTGGTGACGGAACACATGGCGCTACGCCACATGCGCACCAGGGACCCACCTGGCAACCCGATGCAATACTACTGTCATGTCTGTACATCTGATGTCAAATGGCGCACAAACTGCATTTCCTCTAATAATGGCCTCCGCGCTGAAAGACGCAATGTCCCAAATAAGGCCACCAGCACAAGTACATGCCTCCATCTGCCACTAGATAGCAGTAGTTATCTTTATTGTGATAGAGAGCCTTAAGTCACTTTTTAAAAACATTTATTTGTACATATGTATATGTATGTATATAATGTTGACAGAATTGTGGGCAGAATACGGACTTTTGCTGTTTTTCTTTAAGGGTGTATTTTTAGGAATTGATTTTTGTAACTACTGTATTTGTGTTGTATATCACTATTACTATTGAGCGGAAATGGACATAAATAGTGCAGGAATGTATTAATGAATTAGTAAATGAATGTATGATAGTAAAAATTACTTATAAGGTTTTGGGTTTCCCCCCCACAAATAAGAGTAGTCTTTGTCTTGTCATTGTTTTCAGAGTATACATTAGAAATGTTTGTGCATTTACTTAGTTTTAAAAATAAATACAATGAAATTGAAAAATATGTACAATAAATAATGGATTTTTAATCTCATTTATATAATACAGTGGGTCCTCGGAATACGAAATTAATTCGTTCCAAAAGGATTTTTGTAAACGGAATTTTTTTGTTACCCGAGCAACATTTAACATGTAAATTAGCTCATTTGTTCCACTGACCCCTCATACAATGGTTGAAAAAACACTATTTACATTTAATACTGTATAAAGAGTATTGTAATACAAATGTAATGTAATAATAAAACCTGAAATAGAATGTATATTGGGTTCAAATTCGAAAAGTTTCTTACCTTTAATACGCAGCGAAGTGCAGTACGGCATTTAAACTGGCAGCGATAAACCAATCCGAGAACATGACGTCATACATACGCTGGCAGCGATAAACCAATCAAAGAACAAACGTCAACACGTACACTTCCGCCATGCTTCCGGTAGGTATCCTACCAGTATGCTGCAGAACTAGTGATGGGAAGTTCGGATCATTTTACCGACTCAGATCTTTGAGTCCCGTTCAGTAAAAAGAACAAATCCTTTTTTGAGTCATTTCGTTCATTTTAGCAAAATATGATTAAAATGCAACATGTTTCTTCCCTATCACATCTACTGCTTACACAAACGTTAATCACACTACAAACAAGACAAAAATAGAATGCTATAAGAAACTGAAAAGATGAATTCATTTAGGGTAATTTGTCTATAAATCATTCACCTCACCTCTCTGTCCCTTTTCGAGTCGTTCGTTCATTACGTGACAGCGCCACGTGAGCCACGTGAGTTTTTATGCTGCATGAGCCGGAAAAAGAATTGATTAGTTCATCTCTCCAGCCTTCGGGTTTTGAGTCGTTCGTTCATCACGTGACAGCCCCATAAACTTAGGTGAGACTTATGGGGCTGGTGAACTGATTCCATTACAGAACAGATAGGATGTTACACAAATGCGCATGCGCGACTGAACGAATCTTCCCCGAGACAACTCGTACTTCCCGAGTCACATTTAAGATTCGTTCAAAATGAACGACCCATCACTATGCAGAACAACGGAGCGCCGGGAGAGTTACGCCAACATATGTTAATGGATTGCGGATGCCCGGGCTAAGGTATCTGCTTTAACTCTTGTCCGAGCTTTCACGAAAGCCGCCATCATTGCTGAACAGCCGACGGACAACAAGACTGACGGCCGACAATGATGACAGGGAACCCGGCATGTTTGACGGCAAAATTGGCCAGCTGTTCAAGTCCGATGCAGAAGATGGATTTGGGGGAGAAGAGGGATTACAAATACAGAGAGTGCATTGTTAAATCTTCTTTTCCTTTGGGCTTATCCCTTCAGGGGTCGCCACAGCGAATCAATTGCCTCCATCTAACTCTGTCTTCTGTATCCTCTTCTCTTGCGCCAACTACCTTCATGTCCTCTTTCACTACATCCATAAACCTCCTCTTTGGTCTTCCTCTAGGCCTCCTGCCTGGCAATTCAAAACTCAGCATCCTTCTACCAATATATTCACTATCTCTCCTCTGGACATGTCCGAACCATCTCAGTCTGGCCTCTCTGACTTTATCTCCAAAACCTCTAACATGTGCTGTCCCTCTGATGTGCTCATTCCTGATCCTGTCCATCCTGGTCACACCCAAAGAGAACCTCAGCATCTTCATCTCTGCTACCTCCAGCTCTGCCTCCTGTCTTTTCCTCAGCGGCACTGTCTCTAAACCAAACAACATCGCTGGTCTCACCACAGTTTTGTACACCTTTCCTTTCATTTTAGCTGAAACTCTTCTATCACACATCACACCCGACACTTTTCTCCACCCATTCCAGCCTGCCTGCACACGCTTCTTCACCTCTTTTCCACACTCTCCATTGCTCTGGACTGTTGACCCTAAGTACTTAAAATCCTCCACCTTCTTTATCTCTTCTCCCTGTAACCTCACTCTTCCACTTGGGTCCCTCTCATTTACACACATGTACTCCGTCTTGCTGCGGCTGACCTTCATTCCTCTCCTTTCCAGGGCAAACCTCCACCCCTCAAGCTTCTCCTCCACCTGTTCCCTGCTCTCACTACATATCACAATGTCATCTGCAAACATCATAGTCCATGGAGATTCCTGTCTAACCTCGTCCGTCAGCCTGTCCATCACCATAGCAAACAAGAAGGGGCTCAGAGCTGATCCCTGATGGAGTCCCACCTTCACTCGGAACTCCTCTGTCACACCTGCAGCACACCTCACTACTGTCTTACAGTCCTCGTACATGTCCTGCACCGCTCTAACATACTTCTCTGCCACTCCAGACTTCCTCATACAATACCACAGTTCCTCTCTGGGCACCCTGTCATAAGCTTTCTCCAGATCTACAAAAACACAATGCAGCTCCCTCTGACCTTCCCTGTACTTCTCAATCAACATCCTCAAAGCAAATACTGCATCTGTTGTACTCTTTTTTGGCATAAAACCGTACTGCTGCTCACAAATGCTCACGTTTGCCCTTAGTCTAGCTTCAACTACTCTTTCCCATAACTTCATTGTATGGCTCATCAGCTTTATTCCTCTGTAGTTGCCACAATTCTGCACATCTCCCTTGTTCTTAAAAATGGGCACCAGCACACTTCTCCTCCATTCCTCAGGCATCTTCTCATTATCTAAGATCTTGTTAAACAACCCGGTCAGGAACTCTATTGCCACCTCTGCTATACAGTACAATAGTAGAATAAAGTTCAACTAAACTCGCTCTTTTGCTTCCGTTGCCTTTTTTTGTAGACCGTTTGTTTTAGCATGCGCCTTAAAATACAGTAAATCGGGAAAATTTGGAAAAAAACGAGTTTTGGTAAGATCGACAAACTTTCGTAAAGCGAATTAATTTTTGTAAGCTGAAGCAAAAAAAAAAAAAAAATCAAAGGTATTTTCGTATCCCGGATTTTTCGTATTCCGGAGCATTTGTATCCCTGGGTTCCACTGTATTATTATAAATGATGGTAATAATTGGCACGAGCGCTTCTTTTTTCCACTGAGGAAGCAGTAAGGGATTTTTATGCAGTATGTATATCATATACAAATATGCATACTAGCACATGCATAAATATTTTGTAGGCCTCTTTGAGTTCTTACAAAAGCACTATTGAAGTGCCACGCACAGCCGGCCATTTACTGAGGCGTGGCATCGAGCAGAGTGGAGGCTGCCATTTGAGGAAACACGGTAGTACGGTGAGATTGCGCCTTACCCAGCATGGTGTTCACGTTCTTCATCCAGGAGAAGACGGACAGAATGTGGTTCTCTTCCGGGCTCAAGTCGGCTATGTTGGGTGCGCTGTCACCCTCCTAGCACGAGGTCAAACGGGACGTCAGTTACGATCATCACGGAGGACATGGATGGATGGATATAAGGTTGGATGGATAGGTAGATTGATGGATAGATGATGGATGGATGGATATAAGGTTGGATGGATAGGTAGATTGATGGATAGATGATGGATGGATGGATACGCACACTGATGAATGATGGATGATTGATGGATGGAAGGATAAATGATGATGGACATCTTAATTTGATGGATAAATGGACAAACAGACAGATGGATGAAAGGATGGATGGACGGATGCACGGATAAATAGATGGAATGCTGGAGAGATGATGGACAGATGCATGGATGGATTGATGGATGCATGGATGGACTGATGGACAGACAGATGGAGTGATGAATGGATAGATGGGTGGATAGATAGGTAGATTGGACGGATGGATGGACGGATGCACGGAAAAATTGAGGGAAGGATGAATGGCTGGACGGACGGACGGACTGATGGATGGATGCATGAATGGGTTGATGGATAGATGGAGTGACGGACGGATGGATGGAAGGATAAATGATGGATAGATGTCTAGATGAACAGACATATAAAGTATCGGTGCTCCTAACCTGCAAGATGCGGCCCGGCAGCGGCGTCAGGAACACTATGGACTTCTCCAGGTTGGACTGGAAGTTTGCGGCCGACACGTATTCTGCCGAGTTGAGCCAGCTGGAGGCAAAGTTGACCTCAGCTGAGGAGTAGTGGCTCTGCCTGGATACAAACACCAGTAAGTTGTTGTCTCGCAGGCATGGTGGCCCACGCCAGGATTCATATCGTATCCACGCGCCACATACTTGGCATTGCAGGCTGCGGAGGCGTGCAGTGAAGCCATGTGAGCCTCCCAGTAGAGACCGAGGATGGCGTCTTTCTTCTCGTTGTCGGGGAGGGGGGAGTCAGTGGAAGCCTTCAGACCCTTTTGAAATGCACAAAGACCTTCAAAGCTGCAATGCTGGAGGAAGTGGAGCAACGGCGATTCTCACACGGGGCAGCTTACACACCTGGAAGAAGGCGTCCCACTTGGCCATGACGTCAGAGTGGCGAGTGGTGCAGTCGGCGTAAGTGGTGCAGTAGTCCTCTGTACCTTCAGGCACCTGCATCTGGACCTGGGGGCATCCCACTTGGACCATTAGCATCACCTACAAATATCCTTTGCCTGCATATCCCCTCTGCGTGACTCCATACCTGGACTCCTTCTCCGAAAAATCCCTGCTGGGCGGCAGACAGGAAGGGCAGGACGGACGTGAAGTGGAGGACACCTAGAGGACGATGACGAGGATTTAGGACTATTTCTTCTGAGTATGTGCCTTATATGCTCCAAATAACTGCCGAGTTTTGTATGGTTGCCGACAAAGCAAAAAACAAAAAACTTCAGCTGTGGCTGTAGGTAACTTTCAGATGTAGTTTTTGAACTTCACAAGATGGCAGTAGTCAAGCAAGGTTTGTTCAGGATTTGTTCAGAAATGACCATGTGGTCAAAGAGATCAATGTTTTGCTTTTCCTTTTCTCATGCACTCCTAATCATTATCAATGTCAAAATAAAGTAACTATTGCCAATTAATGGGTAAAACGGTTCTACAGTTAAAAGCGTTGATCACGTTATGCTGTACTTACAGCCCCACCAGCTCTGGGGAGAGATGCACATAGGGTCTCCGGTCTGCAGGCCGCAGGCTGTGGCGCCAGTCGGGTCGGCGAGACGTCCTGTGGAGACAGAATTTTAAATATGATGCTTTAACCAGGATCATATTGCTAACTGTTTAGAAAGTGCATCTTTTAACTGTAAGATGCTTCCAAAGGGGAGCCGACCTGAAGTCAGCATCCATCCCATCTGCAGAGGCAGACCCCAAATGGGACTGTCAGTCGGGCTGGTCCCCATAGAGCCCATGAAGGGATTGGTGGCCACGATCATCAGGCGGTAGAAGCTCATGCGGTGCAGGAAGTTCCAAGGGTTGGGTGTCACGACGTTGTTCTGCACGGACAGTTCGGTCACCTGGGCGGCCGTCTGAGACCACATGATGGGCATGCCGTTATCTACGACGACCGCTGAGTGGGCAAGGGACGCCGCCAGGGCCAGGAGGAGGCAGTAGGCCGGGAGATGCAGCATGGCTGGAAGCAGACGAGGAAGGAGTCAACAGCAGAGATGCTGGGCTGAAGTGCAGCGAGGAGGCCTGAGGGTTTTATACTCCGCCTCGTGGCTGTTATCGCAGATGTTGCTCCACCCATGTGAGGTCAGTGACTGTTAGATAAGAGGAGTGTGTACCTTGAGACCAAGACTACTGACTTTTGGATCAATGCACCCTGTGCACTTTCATGATACAGATCCTTACAAATACAATAACATCAACTTTAAGTAGGACTCCACATAAACACTAGCAATGCTTTGTGGCAGACAACCACAACGTATTCCGTCAGGCGTGTTCTGCATTTGTTTGCATGGATTCCATTAAACAAATGGACAAAACACGACTGACTGCGAAGGCATTGGATCTGGGTAGTATCGATTCAAACACAAAGACTTCCATAATACGCTATGTTGGCCGCCATGATGGTCATTGGGATCCAGAACCAGTGCACACCAATAAAACACAAGTTTTTACAAATCACGAACTGTTTTACGGAATCTTTGGGGTCTGTAGAGTAATCCAGTCCAGAAGTGAGAAGTCTGGGCCTGTAGTGGTTTTCAAAAGACAAGGTGTAATATGGGTTAGACCTTGAAACTTGAGATAAATGTACCTTTTTTTTACATTTTCATAAATAGAATGAAGGTTTCACAAATCAGAAACCATGTTTTTATGACCCTTTGGGGTATGTAGATTAATTCAGTCCAGATTTGAGCGGTCCAAGTTGAGTGGTTTTTAAAGCAGACCAGGTCTAACATGGACTACAGGTTGAAAAAGTACAAAAAGGTACCATTCTTGCATTTTCAAAAATAGAATAAGCGGCATAGAAAATGAATGAATGAAGAATAAAAGTTTCACAAATGAAAAACTGTTTTCATTAATCTTTTAGGTCTGTAGATTAATCCAAGATGTGAGAAGTCTACGTCTAGTGGTATTTTAACAGCACCAGGTCTAATATAGACTAGGTCCTAAAGAAAATGCCTAAATGTTCCTCTATTGCATGTTTACAAATTCACAAATATAATGAGTGTCAGGTAAAGGCAACATCTTACCTAAAACGTTTTCACATTAGGAAGTGTCCCAAAAACAGCAGACTACCAGAACAAACACTCACACTGATCGTGATGTCAGTTCCACCCTAAAGGAGCCAACTTCTGTTCAGTAAACAGCATTCATTTATTTCATCATATAGCGCACTCCACTCTTATTACACGCGTCTGCGGCTAAGTGGGCCGCCCTGCTATGTTGCGTCTTTGGTATGAACAGTGTATGCATTTCCTTGATTTCTGTATCCTGCTGGTGACATTTCCAGCTGGCTTCCAAAAGTTCAACGTCCTGTCAGTCAGCGAGGTGAACGTTCATGCGCTCGCTGTCAAATTACCACACACTGTACTCGTATGAAGACTTGTGTTCAAATAAAACAATAGCACAAAACGTGTAAAGTCCATCCAGTAACCTGTGCAAAACTATGGATTACTCGACATGATCTTGGTGCTTTGACAACAGAGAGATGTGTCACATTGGGAGATTGCCTTGGGCGTGCGAACAAAGTGAGGTGAAATGAGTCCCATCACCTTCAGCACAATACACAGATAATCAGATGTATGGATTATCATAACTGCACATTTTTACAGTACAGTTAGGGAATTAAGTGCGCTTTTGTAATTATTTCTCACTATTGCCACAAAGTAGTTTCAACTTCAACCCAAAATCAAATCTTGTCACTGCACATCTGTTAAATATTGTGGCAAATCAATTACCACTCTTTGTGTTTATAGTTTATAACCATTTGTCATTACATTGATTTCAATGGTTCAAACTTGCACAGCAAACATTAGATTTGACCTTTTGTTCCTCGTTCTAATTGTGAAATAGATAGAGGCATGGTTTAATATGCATATATTGACACAACATTAATGGTTAAGCTATTGTCCTATATTCTGCACGAAAGAACAAAATAAGTCCAGTATTTTTTTTTCATCAGCTTGTGATTTGCTCGTGATTTGAGTGCTGACGTCACGCCGCGTCACATGACAGGGCGTGGTCAATAACCAGGAAGTAGCCCCTCGGCAAGTCATCACTCGTGAAGGTAAAAGAGAAAACTTTTATCACCTTTTGCTCCATTTTCGGCACTTATTTTAGTTGGTAGGTGTAAATCGGGGTTAAGAGAATAAGTTATAGGGTCGGGGGAGTGGTGTTTGTGATGAAACAAGAGTTGAAGGAGTCGACGTGATTGCGCATCAAGCTTCGTGTTTGGGATCAAAAGGGCGGCATAAACCTTGTTGTAAAACACGTCAATGCGCAAATAACTCATTTTCGGAACGTCCACTCTCTGGTTGGTAACCACGTCTGGCCATTTCCGCATCTATTTTGTTAGGGGGGACTTTTTGGAGAAGTGAAAGCACCGAGACCAACCCTCCTGTTTAGTAAGGAGACTCCTGACACACCGGAAGTGTTAGCGAATCACGTGACTTGTATCACTTAGTAAACTGTAGCCTCTTTGCTTTAGATATTCCACTCGCTTGCCCCTATGTGTGTACAAGTCAATATGAGTTAAGTCTTTTCCTCCAGGTGTCCACCATGGCCTACCAGGCTGGGTTTGCTGAGGAGCCCAATGCTTTGGTCCAAAACATCAGCTCCAACATCCAGAGGCTCACCTTGCTTAGTACTACACACACACACACACACACACACACACGCACACACACATATATATATACCTAATAACAAAATCATTCTTATGATAACAGAAGGCCTTTAATGTAAAAATGCAGTTTTTAATTTCGTAGTATGAAGAGTACTAATTACGGGAAAAAAAAAAAAAGATTACATGTGTATATATTTGTATTATTGATTCACTTTATATTTCCACATCTAGAGTCGTGTTCAAAATAATAGTCCAATGTGACTAACCAGATGAATCACTGTTATTAGTATATTTTTATTGCTACATGGCAGCCAAGTTACCAGTAGGTCCAGTAGATTCTCAGAAAACAAACAAGACCCGTCATTCATGATATGCACGTCTTAAGGTGGTGCAATTGGGCAGTTAGTTGAAGGGGTGTGTTAAAAAAATAGCAGTGTGACATTCAATCAGTGATCAATTTAGTGAAGAAACAGGTGTGAATCAGGTGGCGCCTTTTTAAGGATGAAAGTAGCACTTATTGAACATGCAGTTCTCTTTGAAAGCCTGAGGAAAATGGGGCGTTGAAGACATTGTTCAGAAGAACAGTGTACTTTGATTAAAAAATTGAGTTGAGAGGGAGGCTGTTCAGCTAAACTGATATCCAATGCTGTAAAATGGACTATCAAACAACTATCAAAATGGGTGGAACAACATCCAGAATGGCAAAGGCTCAGCCAATGATTAGCTCCGGGATGATCAAAGAGAGTCCGGAGTTACCTGTAAGTACTGTGACAAAAGACGTCTGTGTGAAACTAATCTTTTTACAAGAATCCCCCGCAAAGTCCCTCTTTTAAAGGCATAGCAGGGATCATGGATCAGTGTGCATATGTCAAAATACTTGAAGAGGTCATGATGCCTTATGCTGAAGAGGACACGCCCTTTAAATGGCTGTTTCAACAAGACAATCTCCCCAAACACACTAGTAAACCAGCAACATCTTATGTTGTTATGTTATGGAGTGGCCAGCCCAACCCCCAGACCTTAATCCAATAGAGAATTTGTGGGGTGACATAAAAAATGCTGTTTCTGAAGCAAAACCAAGAAATTGCGGAATGTTGGTAAAGAATCTTGGAGGGGAATAACAGCTGAAAGGTGCCACAAGTTGGTTGACTCACAGATGTGAAGCAGTTATAAAAAACAAAATATTAGTATAGTCATTCACAGGATTGACAAAACCTGACAAATTGATTGACAAAAAAGTTTTTACAAAATAGTTTTGAGTTTGTAAAGTCAATGGCAGACACTAGTTTTTTGAACACACCCCTTTCAACTAATTTCCCAATTGCACAGCCTTAAGATCGTGCATATCATGAATGCTGGGTCTTGTTTGTTTTCTGACTGACTGGTGCCAGGTGGTAATAAATATGTACTAACAGTACTTAATCTGGTTAGTCGCATTGCACTGCTATTATTTTGAACACTACTGTATTTCTTGTCAAATGCGACACTCCTGCGATTCCATAAGTAATGAGACTGATCTTCTCTCCCTCCTGCGCAGCCTCCGAGCTGCAGAGGGCGCTGTCGCTGCTGGGACCGGAGCACGGCCGCGACCAGCTGCAACAGACACTGTAAGTTGTTCACGTTTCCAGTCAAGGATGAAAACTCGATTCCCGTTCCAGTAGGAGAGTGATCACTCATGACTGATGGTGTCTTTGGTTGCCAGGCAACACAACCAGCAACAAGGCAACCAGCTTGCCAAGGACACGGACCGACTCATCAAGGCCTTCAGCGCGCTTCCTGTGGGCGCCGACCAGGTGTGTTATTTAATGAGTTTTTGTTTACCTTTCTCATTGTGTGCCGTACTCATATGTTGCTTTTCTTTTAGCGGCAGAGAAAGATCCAAAAAGAGCGTATTTTGAATGACTTCTCTGTGGCGCTGAACAACTTCCAGAGGACTCAGCGGGAGGCGGCCGACAAAGAGCGAGAGTACGTGGCCAGGGTGAGAGCCAGCTCCAGGGTGTCGGTGAGTAGTCTGGGTCATAACTGTTAAATTAGACATTTTAAAATTCCCATACAGAAGAATGGAAATAGAAATAAACTGTGGTGGAAATGCATGTTCTGAAGTGTAGGGACGGGTACTCTTCACATTTGAATCCTTTAGGGACCGGTGCCAGGTACTTCATAATCGGTTTGGGTACTAAACGGTACCAATTTTTTGGTAATTTGTGTGTGTTATGTGGTAATTTATGTTAATTTGTTTAATAATAAAATCTCAAAATGTTAATTTTGGGTTTTTAAACTTAAAAAGCATATCAAAACAACATCCAGCTGTTTGTATTGTAACATCGTAGTTTTCTCATATTTCTTCTGCGGGATACCATCAACTATGCAGTCTTTTTTTTGTACAAATTACATTTATTTCAGTACAAGTGTTGGTAGTTGTTGGTCGCTAACTTGAGCCTTTCGAGTGCCTGAGCGGATGCCGACTGCAACCGGACAGCTATCTCCTACTCTTCCACTCCCTTTACAGTCACAATGATGCGTTTAGCTACCAAAACTTGGTACAGTTGATTTTACGTGAATCAGTACTGGGTAGTATCGATGGAATTGGGTCGGTACCCATCCCTACAGAACTGTCATACAAGATACAGGATACAAGACTGTCTGCCTTTGCAGTGTGCTTCATATTATTTTCACATTTTAAAGTTGCTTCATGAAGTCTGGTATCAAGACCTGCTGGTTTCCATGGTGATGCCTTAAAAGTATCTTTGGCTTCAAAATTATTCACGTTCTTTCCCACAGGGAGGCCAGCCTGAGGCTCATTATGGAAATGTGACCCCTTTCTCAAGGTAGAGACTTTTGTTATTACCTCCAACAAGGAAGTTTAATTTTCCATTTGTTTGGATTAAACACAAACTCCTCAAGAACTGAGCTGAAATGCAAATTTTCCTTACGGCATATGCAGGTGTGTGTTTATGACATGGTGATTTGTTGTTGCAGCAATGCCCAGCTGCAGGATCAGGCCGAGGCAGTCACTGAAGAGGACCTCAGGCTGATCCAGGAGCGAGAGTCCGCCATCAGGCAGCTGGAGGTATTGCATACACTGTTTCTCAGGGATGTCCAAACTTTTTCCACCAAGGGCCACATACTGAAAAATGAAAGGATGCAAGGGACACTTTGATAGTTCATAAATATCGTAAATATATATTTATATTAAAGATTTTTCATAAAAATATTTCTAGAAAAAAATGAACCTCAACTATTTGGTGTTGGTAAGAAAAAAGCGTATTATTAGTATGAACTTTGGTATTTGCTCTTTTTTCCCCTTTTTTTATGTTTTTTTTTTTACTTTTCCAAATATTTCAACATTTTTTCTTAAATAATCTTTGTATTGTAAATTTTCTTTTTGAACTATTATGACTTTCCCTAGTATTATCTTTTTCCCCTACGTAATTTCCAGAAATTACAACTTTATTTTGTTTTTTTTGTTTTTCATAATATTACAACTTTACTTTACAACTCTTTGCTACTAAAATTACATTATTTTATATAGTTTATTCTTGTAAAATTGCAATTGTTTGTTAGCGTACAACCTTTTACTCGTAATGACCTTATTCTTGTAAACCGACTGCTGATTTTTCATTTTTAAACATATTTCTGTTTGTTTTTATTAATTTATTAATTATATTCTTAGAATGTGCTGTGGGCCAATATTACAGTCATGAACACACATCTTTTCTGTGCATCCTAAAGATATAAAAACAGCTAAAAAGAGGCAGCCAATTAATGCACGTAATGGGACACACCTATAATGGAACACACCTATTCCGCCTACAAAGCCTGCAATTTTAATACCTCTGTAAAGCTCCAACAAGTTTTTATGGTTTTCTATACATGCTGTGAGCATGTAGTAACAGGCACATTCATGATAACATGGAATACTTACACTATTTCTGCCGTATTTTGGTCATTTGAAGCATTAGTGGAACTTCTTTCCTGGGTGCATTGATTTCACATAGCAACATAGAAAGGAACGCTACACCTAGTGTTAACTTTTCCAAACTCAAAAACCAAAACCAGCTCCAACATGTAGCATTACTTTTCACTAGTGACCTGTGGCATTGTGATTACAGGCAAGTGTGTGGTGAAGCTAGCCGGTGTGGTGAGACGGGGTGTTACAACGGCAGTATCGTAGTTCTTGGGTGTAAGAATCTTATTACAAATAATAATAACAACGTTGCTGTAGCTTGGTTAATATGCAGGTCATAAAATGTAAACAAAGCCTTGTTGGCACTTTTTGGAGGTGTTTTCAAAAGGCTTTATAGCCAAAAGAGGTGCGTCCCATTACAAGCATTCTGCGTCTTTTTAGCTGTTTTTAATTTTTTAGAACACACCAAATAGACATGTGAGTTCATGTCCCATATACGGATTGTGGCTGATAAGCAAAAATCCATAAAAAGTGCACTTTACCTTTAACTGTGAAACATTTGAGCTTCAACTGGGTGTATTTTTGTGTTTCAGTCGGACATTACAGACATCAATGACATTTTCAAGGACCTGGGGATGATGGTCCACGAGCAGGGTGACATGATCGGTAAGCTCTTGTGCATGGGGTCCCTCTAAGGTCTGTTTTTTTTTTTTTTTTTTTTACTGTGAATAGGAAACTGAACAATTTGTTAAAAACTGTAAAAACAAATAGATTAATGTTGCACAACTGAAATATCTCTCTTTCCTATCTTGGTCAGTCTCGGGTAGCATGAGGGACAGTAGTTCACCATGTAATCAGTTATGTGACTTCTCATGGGATTTATTGTCTGTTTATTACGTTCTTGAAAAGATATTATTCAACTTTTTGCATTGCGTAATGCAAACCAAGCATTCTTGGTTTGAGAATGGAACACACAAAATGTAGCAAATGTATTTATGTAACATTTTAATATAATTAAAAATTAATTATATAAAAAGTAATGATTCTAAATATGCAGAAAATAATATACATAATATTTGATTTAAACAGTATTTAGGCTATAATGTTGCAAACAGTAAACATCAGCAAAAGGTGGTGCAAAAACTTGTTAGGTAAACCAGGAAAGGGTCACGTCCTGAAAAAGGAATTCAAGCCGTCTATTTTTTTTTTTAAGGCGTATCTTTTTATGATGTTTTGTGGTTTGCTACCATAATGATTAATACTACTACCAAACAAAAGTAGTTACATTTGGAAGGACATTTTTGACACTTTTGTTCTGTTTCTTGTTGTAACTTTTTTGTCCTTAAGTGTAAGGTAGACTCTTCTGATGGCAGTGCGCCAAAAAAGGAAAGCCATTACTGTGGAAGTAAAATTAGGCAAATTGTTGACAACTCTGCACACAGAGAAGACATAATGCCCAGCAATATGAGGTTTATAGTATTTGATGTCATTCATTTAGGTATGATTTATGTATACGTTGTCACTAAAAGGTAGATTGAGGACCTTCTGTACAGATAAAGGCTGGATCGATTAATACTTTGCTTTTTGCTTCCCAGTTATCCATTCATAAATCCAATATTGTGTCATAAATAGACACAAATTATAAAAAATAACTGATACAATAAATACTGTTACACCTGGCACATGTTCAAAAAGCACAATAACAATAATCGGTTACATGTTAACAAAACAATAAGCATGAAAATGAAACCCTAAAAGCCGTTCAAATGCATGGCAAAAAAATCAAAGTTTGCGTCTGTCCTCCGCAGACAGTATAGAAGCCAACGTGGAGAATGCAGATGTGAACGTCCAAAGCGCCACGCAGCAACTGGCACAAGCTGCAGACTATCAGGTAAAAAAACACAACACATTTGAAATAAGAAGTAGAACAAAGTAACAAGCATAAACCACCAAACCATAACATACCAAATAAGCTCTTTAACCCTGTCTCTTGGACAAAAGCTTCACTCGCTACATGAATAATCATCATATTTTTATTTCATCTTTGTCCCTCCCCACTTCCCTAAACCTCAATCAATCAAGCGGAGCTCTCGGAAGAAGATGTGCATCCTGATTTTAGTGTTGGTCGTTGTTGTTGTTGTTGTTGGACTCATCATTTGGGCCTCCGTCAGTAAGTGAGGGCTGCTTACGCTCTTCAAAGCGACCGATATTCTCTTTCCGAAGGCTGACTTTTTCAAGCGACTTTGGTTTGGATTGTGCAGGTGTACCTTATGTATGTAGACAATCCTTACAGGTCCACAAAACATCCACAAATCCCATCTGCAGGAAGAAGTCGAACAAAACATCGGCATGTACTGTAGTGTCACGTTCTAATGACTTGTTAATGTAAATTTTTTTAGTTGAGTTTTCGAATTAGAAATTAGACATATTTAACAATGGAGCTTGGATGAGCTCATGTCGTATACACTCCACTCTCCCATAAGCATGAATATATAGACCATAACGCACAGTTTGTAACAAGTTTGCCTTTATTTTAAAAATGAGTTAAAAAAACAAAAAAAAAGACTTGCAAGCTTAACGTGCCTCACAAGAAGTTGTCGTAATTGTATTAACGCTGCCTTTTCTAACTTGGTGACATGAAGGAAGCTAAAAACCAGTTAGCCGCTAAAAAAGTACATAAACTGCTGATTGTTTTTTTTTTTTTTAAATGAAGACTTTCCTCCTCTGTGCTAACATTTAAAGAATAAATCAACCTTATCATAGAAATGTGAGAGGAGTCCTGTTTGACACCTTGAATTGATAAAAAAATTAGAGATGCACGATATCTTTTAAAAAAAAATCCAATGTCAATAACTCAAGATCGACCCATAACTGACTTTTCATGTTACTTTTTAATCTATATTTAAGTGTAGGTTGTGCACACCTGGATGTAAGAAGGACTGGAACTCATTTGGATTTTACCAAGCGTAGCTGTTGATTTGCCCTAATCAACTATCGTGACATTACTTCATCACTACTATCAGGAGTATAGCGGGGGAGGAGCTGCTGTGGCCCAGTAAAGTGCACTGTATTCGGACACACGCTCCGAGCAGCCAGTGTGACGACATGTTAGTCTCTGGCAAATCTTTTGCACTTTTTCAAATACTGTGCTGGCGTTTCAGGTGGCTATTAAGTTTTTTTTGTGTGCTCGATGGGTTTTTTTTCTTCTCATGGCGGAGCATTTTGTACAGTTGGCATACAAAATGTCTTTCTTGGAAAGTTAGTGTTAATTTACAAGGGCGGTCAGGGGAAGTTTCGATAGGCCGTTAACATCGCAGGTAGAAGAATAAAGAGCGCTTGATTTGCTTACCAGCAGAGACCGTCTAATATCGCGTGGAGTTTAAGTTATAGCTTATCCGAGTTATTTTTAAAGTATAGGATTTTTTGTAATAATGTTATAATTCCCCCATAATTATCATTGAGAAAATTATCGTGCACCCCTAATTTTTAACCATTAAGGCATTTTCATGTTCCGCTGCAAGAGGGCAGGGAATGCCAACAAAAATACCCATTCTATTGTACAGATTGTCAGATTGCACAATTTGAGAATTAAAAGTCCTGCTTTCAAAGACATTGTCTCATAGTTTTATATTAAAAACCATAAAACTGTAAACACAAATACAGTAGAAGTGGGTTACAGACATCCCTCGCGATATCGCGGTTACATTATTAATTAATAAAGGATGGCTGTTTTGTGTTAGATTAAAGTATACTAGTAAAAAAAATTGAAATATAAATGAAATAAAAAATAAATGATGTCAGCTATAGCAAGTCCTATATGATACGAGTGGGGAAAAAAAGTTATTGATCCTGTGTGGAAGTGGTAATTTCTTAAGTATAGAAAAAGTTTCGAGACTAACTGGTTAGCTTGCCAGCTTGCTAGCTACTGCATGAGTTGAAGACTAAAGGGTGCGTTAATGTGACTATAAGGGTGTTATTTCATGTCTACAGGGTTCTAATAATGTTAATAATTGTATTTTGAAAGAAAAAAACAGGTTTTCTATGCTTTAACTTTGAAAATACTGCATTTATTAAGATTGAATTCTATATAGCGGAAATTAATTTATGGCGGTCTGGTCTGGAACCAGTTAGCTGCTATATAACATATGCCTGTAGAATGTTCAACACTGTTAAACAATCCCAATGTCATTTTGAGCCTCTACATTCTCCTGGCAGGTGGGAAGAAACCAAAAATGAGTGAAAATATTGTGACAGCCAAAAACTACACTATCGGACCAGAATTCAAAGGGATGAAAGTGGGTTTGAAATTGAAACGATCGTTGACAGCCGCACCGTGCGTCACCTTTGCACTGGAAATGCGCCGCCGCGGGGGGATGAGATCAGGGCCATTTGTAAACACAGAACAAGCCATGGTTGTACTTGGACGGCAATGGTGGAAGTAACGGATTGCTGACGCGCTGAAGGAAAATGTGTTTGCTTGGCAGGGAGGGCCATGAGGAGGTGTGAACACATCATTTTGGCCACCCGGAGGCCAGAATGTGCGTCAGTGGGACAGCAAGCATCCAGGCATAGGTGGCTTACAGGGAATGTAGCAGGTTGCTGCAAAGGAGTCCAGTTGGTTTTTCCTTCACTGCAGCAAAACTTCTGTTGCGAGTCGTAACGAGGTGCTGAGTTTGAGGCTCGCTAGTTAAGCGCGTTGAATAAAAGAGACCTTAAACTAGGCTTTGCTGTCTTGGGACCTTAATGAGGAGCAATGCCGTCACCACTTTTATGTTAGTTATTACATCACAGCATATCATAGCAGTCCTCATACAGCATGCAAGTATATAATCCCCCCTAGCGGCATGGGGTGACATATCTGATTGGAAGTGCTGAATGTAAATTAGGTGGTCCATTACAACTCATACATAATGAAATTTGTTAGATTGTATGTTTTTTTTTTTAAATATGCATGTTTTTAGGCAATTTTGGAATGTTTCATCCAGGGCGGAGACATTAAAAATTATTCAATTCATTATTCAATTCAGTTTTGTTTTTTAATTGAATTGAAATGTATGTCGTTATACTGTAAAACTAATAATCATGGGAATTACATATTGTAGCAGTCGACAAATGAGTCATCATGCGTTTACTGACATGCTAGCATTCTATGTGGTCAAAATGTAAGACCCTCAATATATTGCGTTTTTTTTTCCAAACATAATAAAGGATTGCTGTTTCATGGTTGAATACAGCCTACTATTAGTAAAAAATGCATATTTAAGAAAACTGTACGTATTCTTCAAGTATTAAAATGGCTAAATTAACAAAATAAACTAAACAATACAAACAAAAGGTAGAAGAAATATTCTACTTGTGAATGTAGTATTCTACATTGGCCACTAGGTAATCAGAATAATAACACAGGTTACTGTTGGGGCCGTAACTCACGACATGCTATAAGTCAACTCGGAACCTGCGACTTTAATCACTTTTTGCCTGCCTGGCACTAAGGTCCCCCAGGGAACACGAGCAGGAGTTTTATTTAAGTTTTGAGTGGCTTATTTACTCCTATTATGTTTCAATTGGGTCTGAGTGTAAAGCCATTAAGAAGACCAATTACAATACCTGATGAGACAATAGCCACTGCAGGAAGTACGCTGTACAGAAAAAAAAGCAAAGAACTGCTAACATGTGAGTCTGTTATTTACGTCTAATATGTTTTATTTTATCTGTTTATTATATTGTATACAATACAAATGTGAAGGTGCCTATACTATAGGGGTGTTATTTTATGTCTAGATGGCTCTAATAATGTTAAAAAACGTACTTAGGATTCCTTCTTTATAAATAAAATAGTTTTGTATTTAGGACATAGAAAGCCCGTTTGTTTTTTAAACGTTATTAGAGCCCTCTTTACATGAAATAACACCCCTGTATTGACCTTTACCCTCATATTACCAATTACAGTAGACATAATAACAGGGAATATGATTTATTAGACATAAATTAGACCTAACATAGACTCACACTTTAGTAATGTTAACATTTTCTAGACAGCGTACTTCCTGCGATGGCTGTTGTCTTATCAGTGTAGCATTACTGACAAGTGCAGAATACTACATATTCTGAATGCCTTATTTCAGGTTTTTTTTCATTAAGCCATTTTTATGCCAGAAACTGCTTAAGTTATCCCACGAATGTGTAAAAATGTGCCTACCTGTGCATTTGGTGGCTGATAATACGCGGTAGTCAAACAGGAAACAGCAATCATTTGTTAAATAATTTATTTCTGAAAAACCGTGATAGAGTGAAGCCGCGAAATTGAAACTGCAAAGTAGGGAAGGATGACGAATTTATTTTTATTTTATTGCATTGCACGTATTTTATATGTGAAGGCTCTATGGTTATCATCACACAGGCGAGATTTGCAGACGTCATGTTTGATGACGGTTGGAACTCCCACGTTTTGTTTGACTTTAGAGGCATATTTGTCCGAATAAGTACACATTTTACAGCTTTTCTGGCATTTTGGGCTAATCTCAACAATTTAACATTTAAACCAAACCCTTTGTCCTGCTTCCCGGAATACGCCATTCTGGCTTAGCTTTTGCTTTCACTCCAACTTACATTGCACTTGTAGTCAAGGCCAAACTTGTCAGCAGGCACCGTTTATCAAAGAGATCCTCATTATGGAATTGGAAGAACTCGAGCACAGAGGTTGTTTGTACGAGATGAATCACGCACGCCGAGTGATGTTTCACTTTGTTGCCATGCCGAGGAATAACTCACACTGCGGCCTTTTGGGCGTGAAAGGGAGAGAACAATTACGCTTATTTTTATGAGGTCACTTTGACCGTCTAGCACATATTTCTTTCCATTTTACAGGGGAAAAGAGCAGGGTGATTTAAATATTGTGCTGCAAGATTCATAAAATATTTCTGAAATGTAGGATGCATAATGCACCATGACATTGATATTAAATTCAATAATATTCTAAAGACGATCATAGATAATATAGTAACCCCTCACTTATGGTGGTTAATTGGTTCCAAACCAGACTGCAATAAGTGAATTTATTCAAAGTAGGATTCAGTATTAATAAATGGAATTGTTAGATCATAGAAAATACATTTTTGACGACATTTAACATTATTATAGCCCACTAGACATGAAAGAACACCCCTATAATCACCTTTACACTCATATTACTCAATGTAGTAGATACGATCAGAGAAAATAAGCCATTAAGGACATAGATAAGACTCTTGCTTGTGTGTGCTTCTGTTGACGTGTGCACAAGAAGTGACGTCGGGGATTCTAAGTGGAACAGCAGCTCGTGTTATGAAGATGACGACGACTTTTATTGTTATTGTGCCTGTTGTCAAATAAATATTACAAAAGTCTGGTGTGGGTTACTAGTGATACCCAGTGGCTAGTACACTACAGTTCATTAATATCTTTATCTGGTTTAAAACTTTTGATGAAACAGTGATCACTTATCAATGAATTTGTGAAAAAGCACGAAATGTAACTTTTTTTTGTGGCTAAAGGAGTGATGTCCAAACCGCAAGGGATGGTAGTGTACATATTATAGGTCAAGGGTCTACATAAAAAAAAAAAAAAAAAAAGTAAAAAATAAATATGAATAAATAATTATATATGTATATATATCTCGTTGATTGCATAGTCAACGTATATTTTGTCCTGAAAATGGTTTTCTTAAAATGGCCGCTTGAAAGCTTGGAGTCTTCCAATGGAGTAGGTGATTATTGCTTCCAGCAGGGGGCAGTAATTCCTTATTGGTTAACGTCCTGCACTCTTTACAATAAAAGGCTATTTTTTCAAACCTTGTTTTCATTTTCATGAGCTGTCCCGACACTACCCATGCAATAAAATCGCCCCTCCTCCAGTTTTCCCATATGATTCATGATACCTGGCGTCCCATTCCATACCCCCAAACAGGCGGCCTGCTTTGCAAGCAAGTCATTTCTAACTTAATGTATTGTGAAACTCCAACGTGTTCTAATAAGTTCTGCAGCACTCTTTCCCGCGGTGCAGCCCGTCAACTATTCTATCAAAGCACCAGATGTCTGGAGATCTATTTTTAGATCTTAATAAGGACACCCTGCAGACGCCAGCTTCCCGAAAACTTTAGCATGCGTTGAACATTATTAGAGCATTATTAGAGCCCCCTAGACAAGAAATAACACCCCTATGGTCACCTTTACTCTCATATTACCCAATATAGTAGACTTAATAACAGGGAATAAGAATTATTAGATGTAAATTAGACCGAACATAGACATACTTGTTAGTAATAATAAAGTTTTCTAGACAGCGTACTTACTTCCTGCTTCCTGTTGTCTTAACAGTGTAGCATTACTAACACTTAGTGACAAGTGGAGAATACTACATGTTATGCTTTTTATATGTCAAGGCTCTATGCGCGTCACAGACAAAAACTTCAGCATGCGTTGAAGAACATTATTAGAGCCTTCTAGAAAGGAAATAACACCCCTATGGTCACCTTTACCCTCATATTACCCAATATAATAAGAGGGAATAAGACTTATTAGACATACTGTAAAATAGACCTAACAAAGTTACATGTTCGCAATAGTAAAGTTTCCTAGACAACGTTGAGGAAGTTTAGGAGAACACAATCGACAGTCTCATTGGAGCGCGGATTATGTTATTGGTACCTAGCTGCATCTTCAGAAGTCTTCCCAGCATCCCAGGAATGTCAGCTTTACTTTGTGGCGTCCTGCTAGCGACCCTGCAGCGCAGTGAGCACGAGGAATGCTGTTTAAAAAAACGTCTCGGCATGTCATGTACTTTCGCTGTCCTTCCAAGGAGAGAAATATTTGGTCATAAATAAAGATGAGCTACAGCTGGCACGCAGCGGCGGCGGCAGCGACTGGCACTCCCCAGCAGAAGCTTTGTGGTGTGTTGTTTGCCTGGCTTCTGTTCGTCCTATTTGGGGGTAAATATTGATGTTTTGCCCCTGATGAGGAAATCGCTCTGTATATGGTTAGCGAAGGACTTGCTGGTCTATTTGCGTCTACTTCAAAGTTGCAATATACTTGTTTATTATTCCCACAGACATTGCATAAACCAGGGAGAAGTGTCCAAACTTATTGGTTGCAAGGGCTGCTTAGATATGTTGTAATAGATATGCTAAGACATTCTATATATGCAGTATAGGAAACAGACTCGCACACTTCCGCCATTATGTGGCTTTAAATGGCTTTACACTTGTATTATCCAAAACAGTAGAATGAATAAGACTAAATAAGCCACTTAAAACTCCTACTAGAGCAGTGTCACAGTAAATGTGTTCCCTAGGGATCCTTACTGATGAGTGGGGCTGGTGCGAGCAAACTGTGGCATGTGAGCCACATCAGGCCCACCAAGCATCTTAAAGCGGCCCCTGGGTGTTCCTTTCTTTTAAAACTGTAACATGGAGTGTGTAGTGGGCAACATGACGTGGAAAAAAGCAAAAAAGCCACATGTCAACGTGCAAAGTAACCTACCTACTGCACCATGTGGGCATGCAAATAAATAAATATGTGGAATACCCCTGCCAGAATAACATACAACCATATAGTCCGACCGCAAGACATGCTGGGTAGCTTGCGGTACTCTTTCTCCCAACATTTTGCCTTGCATTTTTGCTTGATTGCTAAATATGTTGAGGAGGTCGTCAGAGAAGTAAACAAGGAGGAGTTAACATACTCTTTATATACAGTGTTTTATTGTACTACCAAGACACGGCAGACATCGACGTACTATTTATATACTTTTTATTTATTTTATTTATTTTATTTTAATTTGAATTATTATTTATTGTTAGTATTTATTTATTTTTGCACAACAAGGTTTGACATGAACAATATATAATAATAATACACAGAAAGTGATTTGCCTTCCGCCATGTTTTGTTACCGCCACATAAACAGGATTAGCATTGGATGTTTAATTTTGAAGACAAAGTCTATATGTGTCATCCAAATTAAGCCAGGCTGTTTAGTTCCAATGGTGAACTTTTTTTTTACACTTGTAAGTGTAAAACCTGCTTGCATGTGTTTCCATATGTGGTGTAAAAGAACAGACTGCATAGAAATTGGCGTGACAGGAGTTAAACTTTGACAAATTGCTATCATTGGTTGACAACAAACTAGTGCACATTGCGCTTGTTACATCGGGCATAGATTACAAACAGAAAGAGGGTGTTATATAACGCTTGCAGTACATTCATAATAATAGTATAATGGTTATCTTATTTATACACTTGTAAGGCAGTTAGGCCTTCATCCTTAATGTTAGAAGAATTCTTTCCTGCTGTTTCCCGATACTCATAGCCAGAATCCATACATGGATTCATGATATATTACTCAGCATGACAGAGCTGGCAAATAGTGAGCAGATTGCTAACTCCTACGCTTCCACGATGCACCACTGTATGGAACACAATAACTATTTGGTGAGGTATTGCTTGTGTGTGTGTGTGTGTGTGTGTTTGCGTGTGCGCGTGTTTGTGTGTGTGTGTGCGGTCTAACCAGTGGCCACATCCTTTGCGGCGGAACAACATGGCCACCTTTGAGACCGCCCGGGCATTCATTCTCCGTTCTGCATTCCCACCTGATGAGACGGTTACGGAGGTTATGACATCAGTGGCGTCACGCGAGGTTGCTGTAGTTTGTCTCCTCGCATTGCTTCTCCTGGTTACGTTCCCCTGAGCAAACATGCAATGGCTGCGTTAAAAGAGGGCAAACTGAGATGCGACTTTAAGTTTTTTTTTTGTGGCAGATAAATCACCGGCCTCACAGGACGTAAGGAATGTCTGCAGGCGTGTGGAAACTGTTGACGCAAATCAGGCCTAGCTGAAAAGTCTGAGCTTGGAGATCAGGCCTTATACAAAAGCCTCCAACTTTGAGGGGCAAGCAGGAAGTGTGGGATTTAAGGACATTACGGAGGAACTGACATTAGATCCCTTTCCAACTTGGAGAAACCCCCTCCGGCCCACCCACATTGGTGGAAGTATCTGACTGTGAGGCTGAGGTGGACACAAAGACCAACTCTGAACGTTGGTGGACTCCCATGTGGTTGGGATTTTGGGAATTCTGGGATTAGGCGCATGGGGTTGGGTTCTGGGAGGTGGGAGGTGGAGAGTTAAGAGTTCAGGGTTTTAGGTCTTGAGGCTAGGGTTTAGGGCAGGGCTCTTCAAATGGTGGCCCGTGCACCAAATTCACCCCAAAAACCCCAAATAACCTTTTTGCAGAATATTCACATACAGGATGTTTGACTTGCGATTTTGCAGTGGTCCCTAAAAACACCAGCGCTCTCCTGTCAGATACAGGATCTTTGAATGACATGTTTGTTTTTGGTCCTTAAAAACAGCAGAGCTCTTGTCATATAATCTTTGACTAGCATTATTGCAGAAGATCATTAAAAATAGCAGATAGCTCCTGCCATATAGAGAATCTTTGACTTGAATGATTGCAGTAGATCCTCAAAAACAGTAGAGAGCTCCTGTCATACACAGGATCTTTGACTTACATGCTTGTCGTAGGTCCTTAAAAACATCAGACCTCCTGCCATATAGACAATTTTTGACTAGCGTCATTGCAGTAGATCACCAAAAACAGCAGAGAGCTCGTGCCAAGTAGAAATGTTTTGGCATTATTGCAGCAGGTCCTCAAAAAAAACATATAGCTTTGACACATGCATGATCTTTGATGGGCATTATTGTAGTAGTGCCTCAAAAACAACAGAGTTCCTTCCATATAGATAATTTTTGGCATTATTGCAGCTGGTCCTCAAAAATAGCACAGAGCTCCTGACACCTACATGATCTTTGACTGGCATTATTGCAGTGGGTATATAACCACAGTGCTCCTGTCACATCATGATTTTTGACTAGTGTTGTTACAATAGGTCCTCAAAAACAGCAGAGTGCTTTTGTCACATAGAGGATCTTTGACTTGCCCTTTTGCAGTATGTCTTAAAAAAACAGCAGAGTGCGTATGTGCTGTAGAGAATCTTTTACTAAAATTATTGCAGTCGGCCCTCAAAAACAGCAGAGAACACCTCTCATGGAGAATCTTTGACTGGGTTTTTGCATTAGATCCCTCAAAACAGCATAGCTCTCTTGTCACATAGTTGATCTTTGACTAGTATTTTTGCAATAGGTCCTCAAAAACAGTAGAGTGCTCCTGCTGTATAGATAATCTTTGAGTAGTATTTTTGCAGCACATCCTTATAAACGGCAGAGCTCTCCTGTCTTATAAAGAATCCTTGACTAGTATTTTTGCAGTAGGTCCTCAAAAACAGAGTGCTCCTGCTGTATAGATAATCCTTGACTAGCATTTTTGCGGTAGGTTCTCAAAAACTCCCTAGAACTCCTGTCACATAGATAATCTTTGACTGGCATAACTACAGTGGGTGCAGCAGAATTCTTCTGTTTTATAGAGAATCTTTGACTAACATTTTTGCAGTAGGTTCTCAAAAACTGGCTAGAACTCCTGTCACATAGATCATCAATGACTGGCATAATTACAATGGGAGCAGCAGAATACTCCTGTCACATAGAGGATCTTTGACTTGAATTTTTGGAGTAGGCAAAGTGTACCTGCCCAGAGCAAACTGCAATTGTTAATCCTGCTCTTACAGGCGTTTGACGTCAGAGGTGGACAAAGCTAACAGAACCAGCGTATTGGGAGAGGCCGGGCCAGGTCATCCAAGTCAAAGGTTAGGAGGGGTGGGGGCAGAGGTGGCAACGGTGCAAACAGCGCTTGCTGTCACAAACACAGACAGGTGATATATGGTGAGATGCAGACGAGCAGAGGGAGACAGGAAGGTCCGTCACGAAGGGGTGGAGGCGTGAAGGAAGAGGGGTTTATTCACAGTGTCGTGAGAAGTTCGTCATGTTTTCACACCAGGTGGAACCTCGGACGACAGTTTTCCATTTTGCCGTCTGGAGTTTGCCTTTCAGTGGTGAGGACGCAGCAGGGTTTGGGACGACAAGTAGACATCAGACGCTGCAGATACATTTGAACATGCATTAATGAAATGATCTTTTGCAGCAAATGCAGTGCACTTCATCACTGTTCTTATGTTGTTGCTTCGATTAAAATGTCCAATTAAGTGAAAATGCTCATCCAGTCATCTAGTTCAGTCTGAACATTTTTTGTTTAACCCACTATTGTGGTTAATTAAAATGTACAGTGCAACCTCTTTCAGTTTTGTGCAACCGTTTCCCACCAATTCCAAATAGTGCAACCTCAGCGTTATCCAGCGTTTGTGTTTGTGTCAACATGATTGTTACCCTTTGGGGTATTTGTCATTTCTAGTCAGATCCAACAAAAAATAGTCTTAACCAGCTCAGTCAAGCCCAGCTCGGTGTGACTCTCAAAGCTATAAAACGTCCACCGCATTAAAGATTTTCTGAAAAGATCTTCATATAGACTTCTTTTGATGGTGGCCTTAATTTATCCTCTTCCTATTTGCCAGGCACACATGCCCTTGTTTATCAAACACACACTTCGACACAGTTTGAACATTCCTGACTGGCACCTGTACGACCATTCTCCCATGTGTTTATTTGGGATGTAATGGTTTGGTATGGCTTCTTACCACAATTTTGGGTCTGTCTACTACAACTTGGCCTATGTTGAAAGTGAGTGAAATAGTGTAACCAAGGCCAAGGCAACTCTTATTATATTGTTATTTTTCCTCATCGGATATTTTGCTCCCAAAACTCCACGCAGGCCAACTTTTACTATGCTGGATTTCTGGATGAAAAACACATTTTTTGCTTACACTGGCCTTGGCAGAGGTATGTGAATGTGCTGTTTAAAGTGTTATTCTATGTCTGATTCTTTGTACATTTGTCTCCGTCAAGAAACCAAACGAGAAACCTTTCCCACAGGACAAAAACCCAAAAACACCCGTCGACATCTGTTTTTTGTTTGCAGTGGGAAAAGGTACATTGTCTGCTCGACTGACTGCCTCGTGTTGTCGGCATGAAGACAATGGCTGCGTTTTTAAGGACGTTTTTACATCTTCAGTCAGTCAGTATGTCAGTTTCCATGCTTTTTGTAGGATAAGATGATCTACCGTATTAGAGCCCTGTATACATGAAAAATTTCCCTATAGTAACCCTTACTATTCTAGAATAACACATTTCACACAGTCTCTATGCAGTGTGGAAGGTAATGTAATCTAACGTCATTTTCCATAACATTACTGATGCCTAGTGACCACAATAGTACATATAACTTGTTTTTCAATATTTTAAAGGCATAATAGAGCATAGTTGACCACAAAACAGCGATCATTTATTCATTATTTTTTGAAAAAACGCAGTATAGTGATGGAGCAATATTGGAACCACCATTGAGTGAGGGATGATTGTACAGTATATAATTTAACATGTGCTTTAAGTTAAAGTGGGGTTGTGCTTATTTTTAATATATAATATATATAATATATATATATAATATTGTATATAATTCAGGTGAGTTTGTGATGCAATTAGGCAGGCACCCAAAATGAATGATACGGAGCATAATCTGTGGAATACTTTCTAATATGTGCTTTACAGGGCATTGCTCACCCAGAATTGCTTGTTCTAACTGCTGTCAGGAATAAGGCTACGGGTCTGAAGTCTAGTTTAACAGTAGGACTAGATACAAGCAGTTGTAATGCCAGCCCTGGAGAGAACAGTCAGCCTACTAACCAAGATATTGGGAGGTCTAAACAATCTCTTAAGCGAAACTGAGTTCCTTTTCCTGCTTTAGAGGTGGTCCCAATGCTCAGGAAACTTCCTGTTTGTTTGTGTATTGGCCCAATCTGATGTCAGCCAAATCATGGCTGACCATCACAGCTAGGAAAGAAAGGATGACACATACTGTAAAATCGCATGGCCAAAAAAAATCATACGTCTGGGGGTGACCTAGGCCAAAAGAGTCCCTGACCTTATTCTTCAGCTTAACTTAAATATGTTATATATTGCTTGTAATTATGTATTACATTGTTTGATATATGAAAGCAAATGGTAAATTAGCAAAATATTGATTTATCGTAGATGGTTCCCCCAAAGATGAACTAGCTCACAGCTCAGTCTCATTTACGGGATTGACATTATCGAGGTGACACCTCTCAACTAAAACAGTAAACAAGTGCTTCTTGAGGTAGATCATAGATTCATCAAAATAGTAGTCATGCCAAAATGTTGTGTTGCTGCTGGATGTTCACAGTATCCCATCATTGATGTAAGTTAGTTTGTTCCTAAAGTGAATGGTTTATTACAAAAATGGACAAAGTAAGTGCAGAGAACGAGAGACAGATGGACGCCCACCTCGGTGGCAGCNCAAACAATCTCTTAAGCGAAACTGAGTTCCTTTTCCTGCTTTAGAGGTGGTCCCAATGCTCAGGAAACTTCCTGTTTGTTTGTGTATTGGCCCAATCTGATGTCAGCCAAATCATGGCTGACCATCACAGCTAGGAAAGAAAGGATGACACATACTTTAAAATCGCATGGCCAAAAAAAATCATACGTCTGGGGGTGACCTAGGCCAAAAGAGTCCCTGACCTTATTCTTCAGCTTAACTTAAATATGTTATATATTGCTTGTAATTATGTATTACATTGTTTGATATATGAAAGCAAATGGTAAATTAGCAAAATATTGATTTATCGTAGATGGTTCCCCCAAAGATGAACTAGCTCACAGCTCAGTCTCATTTACGGGATTGACATTATCGAGGTGACACCTCTCAACTAAAACAGTAAACAAGTGCTTCTTGAGGTAGATCATAGATTCATCAAAATAGTAGTCATGCCAAAATGTTGTGTTGCTGCTGGATGTTCACAGTATCCCATCATTGATGTAAGTTAGTTTGTTCCTAAAGTGAATGGTTTATTACAAAAATGGACAAAGTAAGTGCAGAGAACGAGAGACAGATGGACGCCCACCTCGGTGGCAGCGCTGAATAACAAGAACAACAATAACAATAATAATAATAAAACGGCTATGAAGACCCCTCTATGCTCATCAAGAAGCCAATCCAACACAATAATTGAAGAATTAAAAGAAAAGAAAAGAAGTAATTTACACTTAAAAAAATGTACAAGGACGACCAGGCTTCATCTTCATGTCTTCCTTGTTCTGCTCAAACCTTCACTATAATCACAGTAAACATCTTGTACATGTCTTGTACACCGCTATGCTTGTGTATCTGAGTGATGGTACTCCGATGATGTCACTCCCGGAAATGAGGCTGCACTGCAAGAGCTAGTTTTTCAACAATAAGTGTAGTATTGCTACAAATTTACCAGTCGCTTTCAAAAATGGAACGACATGGAACATAATTACAAACCTTAAATAACATATATAAGCAAAGGTGATTAATCATGTCTGCGACCCTTTACGTGTTAGTGCCCTACGTTCCTACTCAGGTGTGGGTACTGGTCGTTCGGGGCCCCCTTATAATGGATCGTACCGTGGAAGAGTTCTTAAACGAGTCTGCATGCTAGAAAATGTCAAAGGTAATATGACAGGACTTTGGCAGGTTGAAGGTTTGACGTAATCCCGACAGACTGTAACCGTCATCGGAATTGACGAGGAAATGTTTGGGAATTTTCTCACGTTGGGAATCAAGAGCGTCTGCGTGGTCATCCGTCCAGAAGCGTCTGTGCGAAATGAGACATTGCCTGACTGATGTTTCCGTGCTGGAACTGTTGGCAGATTGTGTGATGCGACATTTGCTTTTTGACTAGCGCTGGTGTTATATAATTAAAAAGCGAGCAACAGACATCAGCCTCAATAGTTTCACTGTGGCTGACTTTTCCACATTGATGAGAGGCCATGTTGTTCACGTCGCTCGGCTCAGACCAGTCTGAACTGCCCCCTCGCTAGGGCACGGACGCTCGGGCATCAAACGATATTTTTAATCAAGCGGTCGAAACCTATTGCACAAACATTCTAAAGTAGCTTAGGTCAACAGCGTCCCAGAGCCTGTTCTGTTAGCTGGAATGCTCGTGTACGCCCGCCGAACAGGCCCCTCTTTGTGTCCGTGTCCAGCGGGCTCACGCCACAGCGCACCGCTCAGGAATCCTGTTTGTTTTCTTTCAAATTTCTCAACCCAGTTCACGACACATGTATGTGTGCGCTCAGCGCCGTTTTGAAAGGCGTGCTCAAGCGCGCATCTGTGTTTGCGCCGATGCAGCAACAGTATGGCTCATTGAGCGCGGGCTCATTTGGCGCTGAAGCCAAAGTTGACAAGCTTTTAAAGCGGCGCGTACATTAGAAGTCGACGGCTTTGAGCGCTGTGTACATCCCAGCCCCCGCGCAGCTTGTTTATATGGATGCTGACATGCTTTTTTGGACCACAGTGAGTGTGTTGTTGGGATGTTTGAGCAACCAATCAGCGCTGATTCATTCCAGAAAAAAAAAAGTTGGACAGTTTGTTGTTTTGTGTTTCTGGACTCACGAGTAAATCGGCTTATCTAAGCGGCGACCTGGAATTAGCCACATTTCATAAAGCTTGCTAACGCCCTCTGTGCTGACTGGACAAACACGCTAGTCAGCCTCTGCATGGTGGTTGTCCTAAAAACGCTACAGAAGAAGGTGTTTGTCTCTTGTTACGTTGCATTTCCTTGTGTATCTTTGTACATTTCCAGAAGATTCATGGCTTGCATCCATCGTTAGGTGGTGCCTATTTAGGTGAGAGGTGATGCATAACCTGAAAATCTCACCACAAATGACTTTTATTTTTTATTAATGACTATGTATGTTATAGATTCTCACTGAAGGCATCAAAACTATGAATGAACACACACAAAAATAACTTTCAAAATGTCTCAAATTAGAGCCCGACTCTGCTTTTTTGATAGCGCTGCAAACCCTTTCTATGAGCTTCATGAGGTGGTCACCTGACATGCTCTTCACTTCACACACGTGCCTGTCAGGGTTACTTTGTGGAATTTCCTCATTAATGTGGTTCGGACCATCAGTTGTGTTGTGCAGAAGTCAGGTCGATACCCAGCCTACAGCCCTATTGGACAGCTGTTAGAATTCATATTATGGCAAGGGAAACCAGTGGCCATCATTACTTTAAGAAATGAATGTCACTCAGTCCGGAAAATGTTAAAAATGTTAAAAACGCGTCCCTGTGTGAATCAGGTGTGTTATTTTGTTGTATATATTTTTTCTATTTTTCTATTTTTATATATTTTTCATATTAGTATAGATGTGTTTTTGTTTACAGTTCTTTATTGTGCTAGGAGAGTAGGCCAAAACATGTAAAATACATATTGATGTCTGGAAAGTGTTTTTCCACATGACTGCAATCTATTTGTGGTCATCAGTTTTGCATAATTAGTTATGATGCATGTACATTTTATGGACATGTGGGTGACAAAAGCTTAGCAAAAAAAGTAAAAGTAAAACAAACGTATTTTGTATAGATGTCGCAAACAAACCAAAGCCGCCTGGGATTGTTTTTAGACGGGCAAATGTGTCCAATAAGACCATAAAAAGTTGCTAGTCACTTCTTTTTTTAATCTATAGGGGTCTGAATACTTGCTAAATATAGAGACGCTGCTCCCACCTGCTACGTCTTCTTATTCTTTGTGTTAGGCAGAGTTGCGATGCCATCTTCTGAACGCCATTTGCAGACAGTCCCATTATAATGTGTTTATGAGCGAACCTCACTCCATTCACATTGCACCAGCAGTGCTTGGTGTTGTCTGCTTTGTCTGCTTTGTTCATTCTTGATTCAGAACCATCATGGCATGAGGAATTTAAAAAAAACCATAGCTCTCTACAAAATCAACATAAATGTTCAGAAGTGTGATAAGCGATGTCCATCTCATTCTTGACACCTAAATATTTCTCCCCCTGGCGTGACTTGTTTCTAACCCTTTACTGCTCCATTTCCAGTAACCTGAGGAAATGCCTCCTGTGGGCCTGTCCCAGTAAACGCCACATAAAGGCGTCCCCTTTTCCAATAGAGAAAAAAAAAACCTCTCCAGAACGTCCTGCACCTGCATAAACACAGAAAGTTCGGAGCGCTGAATGGCCGCTCTGCCAGGCACATTAAAGCACACATACCTGCCTACCGTGAGAAGATCAGAATGCGAGTCCACCGCAAGTCACAGTAAAGAGGCCAGCCGGCGTAGACAAGAGCGGCCTTTTTTACAAGAGTTGTTTTAGTGCAAATCAAAGTCAGCATGCAAAGTGGAGTTACCGTCGAAACATATCCAGTAACACAAGCCAGGATCGTTGCATGCGGGGGAGGCGGGGTTGTGCCCACTAAACAGTAAAGTCTGAACATTCTGACACAGTTTTTGGGGAAAACATGCCTCTTTATGTTGCACAAAAATGTATGTCGGTGGTTTGAACGATGGGTCAGAATTGCCTCATAGGTCTAAAAGTATGCAATTAGACTATAAATAATTAATGGATTTAGCATAGGAAACCTGTTTATGCTTTTCTAAATATGATTTGTACCATTATTAGAGATCTCTAACATGAAATAACACCCCTATGATGACCTTTACACTCATATTATCCAATATAGTAGAAATAATCAGAGAAAATCAGCCATTGAAGATACACACAAGTCTTATTTGTGCTTCAATTTATCCCTTCTGGATTTTCACACACGGGTGGTGGTAAACTATATCTGTAAACACAGCTTTACTGGGGTAGGCTGACGGAAACAGGGCTGCCAGTTCGCGCCTACGGCTTCTCCGACCACCTCCAAACATTCATACACCAGTGTGGGCAGCACTAGACGCAAGCTGGGTCGCAACACTCCAATCTTCCGGTTTCTGAACAGCCAGTCCACCTTAAAGCACTAGCCATACACTCACCGGCAAAACCGCGCAATGTACTGCGTAACACGCTGTTAATGAATTGAATACGTACCAAGAGGATCTGCTTGTTAGTCATGGCGTTATATGTCGTTAGCGCTTGTTGTTGCCTGGCACTCATTGAGTTAGCGTTGCTAATATCATTTACAGTTCAGGATTGTATTTTGTGCTGGGAACACAAGAACAAGGCAACCATGTGACATAACCAGGAAGACAAATTGAAACAATTCTGCTCGTGGAGTTTTATAGTAACTCTAATGCCTGACGATTAGTTACATGGTTAGCCTGTTTTGAACACACCACGCCAGTGTCTTCATAAAACACAAAGCTAGCCAGCTAATGGGCGGAAAAAGGTTGGAAAGGGGCCACATCAGTGTGGAAAAACAGTTAGGGGACTTGCGGAATATTTGACTGAAGTGTTTTAGCGGGAGTTGAAAAAAAACGTCCGAGAACCTGGCTTCTGGAGACTTTGACGGAACACCTAGCGGCAGGCGGCGCCCCCGTAAAGGCCGTCCTGTTTGGGACAAGGCTTCGTATTCACACGGCGTCACACAACACCTCCGCATTACGTAACGACTATTTCAATAATTGCACTGTGAACCAGCCCGTCAAAAATGGCTACGCCGCTTTAAGACACAAGGGACTGGACTGAGACGAACGAGGAGTGACTGATGAATGTCTTTTGGCACAGTCTGGCGGCTAAAACGGCAGGGAAATCCAATGTGGTGCTAGCACATACCTGTCAGCCTTCCCCGGGAAACTCCCGTAAAGTTCCCGTATTTTAACTTTCATCAAAAAGGGAAAAAAATCCACTTCAGCACTGGTGATGGTATCCGTGCTTGGACAACATCTGTGAGGGCAAAAATATTGGCAGTTAGTGATTTCCTCACACACAGGAGGGTACTATTCCTTAGCATCCTATTAGTTAGCTGACGAAACGGCAACCGGAAATGGCCGTTAACATAGCTAACATACTTTAGCTAATTGATAGCTACAGTATACCTGGTTTACTAGCTAGGAATTACTTTCACTGGCAACATATGTCCGCTAGCTTCAGCAGCGAGACGCTAATTCTAGTTACCTAGCGAACAGTAGTTTGACATTTTAAATAAAGGTTACTTGTAGATCTTGCCAGCTGTTTTCAAATTGTGTGTTTGGCTAACATAGCTTGACAAATTGATAGCCATATCTGGCTAACTATCTTGGGATAGTTTGACTTATTTCACTGGAAAGGTACATCTGCTAGCATCAGCCATGAGACGCTATTCGGCTTATCCCTTCAGGGGTCGCCACAGCGAATCAATTGCCTCCATCTAACTCTGTCTTCTGTATCCTCTTCTCTTGCGCCAACTACCTTCATGTCCTCTTTCACTACATCCATAAACCTCCTCTTTGGTCTTCCTCTAGGCCTCCTGCCTGGCAATTCAAAACTCAGCANCACAATATGTCTACCTTCCTCCTCTGCATCATGTCAACTAATTCTCTACCTTTTCCTGTCATAGTTCCAACATTCAAAGTCCAAACTCTTAGTTCTAGACTCTTAGCATTCCTCTTCTCTCTCCTCCTACGGACACACCTTCCTCCTCTCCTTCTTCGGCCAACAGTAATCCAGTTTCCACCGGCACCTTGTCGGTGGACAGGACCGGTGGCCGGCGTTGTTAACCACGTCCGATCCGGTATGGAAGTATTTGTTTGATTCGCATGTTCTGGTTTGGCAAAGTTTTACGTCGGATGCCCTTCCTGACACAACCCTCTGTATTTATCCGGGCTTGGGACCGGCACAATAAGACACTGGCTTGTGCCGCTTTGCGGCTACATTAGACGCTAATAGTAGTTAACTAGCGAAAAGTAGTTTGACGTAGATTTTGTCAAATTTTCTCAAATTGTGTATTTCGCTAACATAGCGAATATTTATTTCATTGTCAATTGTTCCTCAGCATGCTAGATCTTGTCGCGTCACCTCGCTATTTTGTGTATATATAGTTGACCTGGTTTTCCTTTTCATGGTTGCACTTGACATCAAGTTTAGTTGCACAGGAAGTAGTCTGACGTTTTGCCCCAGTGTAGCATGCGACGCATCAGCTCATGTGCCGACGGGAGGCGTGTGAAAGTTTTGACAGCGAGCTGAGCAATGACTCCTTCCTGCGTCATCACTTCCTCCTCACCTTGCTGAGGAATCCACCTTCACCCCCGGCATGTCTCAGCGGGGGAATAATTGCATGTCGTTGTGAAAAGCCACGAAATGGGAACGTTCTGTTTTGCCCTCCGCCAGGTCTGCATCTGACACCAAAAAAGAACAGACATTTTATTTGTTGGTTCATTAACGTCCAAAGTACCGATTTTTGTGAATGAACACCTCGATGGCAGTTACCGTTGGAATTCTTCATCGCAATCAACGAGAGCCCCAAAAATGAGCTGATTTCAACATATGTCAGCGCGCCAGCAGCATTTTGCAGATGCGTGCAAAAGCGTCAAAAACCAAAACGGCCCGGCGTGACCTGCCAGCTAGCTGACGCGCACACACACGGATGGATGGAGTCACAGACACGAGGTGGTGTTTGACCTTGCAGCTCACACTCACATGGGGAAAGACCCAGACAGGGAGGGGTTCTTTTAGCAACTGGGCAAAAAAATATCTGGAAACAATTAGAACACTTGGGAACAGCAGCCCGGCTGCTGCTGCCATAAGCCACAGCACAATTTCATTTGGTACGACAAATACCAATAAAAGGTCGTTTCAAAACATGTCAATCAACATACTTGACATGTCAACTGCCCAGTGACTGCACAAACAATGACTGGGAAGCGCCGTACATTCTGAGTGTTCTGAGTGTGTAACAGTTGACCGTATTTTGGTTCAAAAAATGAAATTCCCGATTAAAACCAAAAACTAGATGTCTCTGTCGAGGAAATATCTATCATGATTGGCATGTATGACCGCCCAGCGACTGCACAAACGGACACATGGCGGTACACCCAGGAAGGCGGAGTTTAAACAGCGCAGCCAAAGAATAAATGCCAATACGCCCGGCTGGATGGTTTTTGTAGCTGTGAGAACAACGTACGAGAACTTAATGATGGCTTCCAGAGCGACGCTGGACCTTGGAAGTGAAAGTCTAAACACCTCAACCTCCAATTTGTCCCGTAATAACACTTCCCAGCTCTGCAGTGTTGCGTGTAACTTCCTCTGCGGGTCGAAGCAGCTTGATTGGCATGTTGAGGGGAAGCGAGGGAGAACTTGGACGGGTACGTTTGCACACATTGCTGGTAAACAGGTACCCTGACGAAGAACCTGTACATGAACATGAAAGCCTGGGACATTTGAGGAATGTTAAGGTGAAGTCTTCTCATGAAAACACCTGCGGGGCCAAGCAAAAAAAAAAAAAACCCCGCAAAAACAAAAAGGCAGATTCAGTCGCTCTCTCTTTGGGCTTGAAGCAACATTTACTTTGGCAGCCACTGAGACAAAAGCAGCGGCGAGTGATTAAAGGCTGCGTTTTCATCCAAGGTTTCTGCAGGAAGCTAATTAGCGCAGCTATGCAGTCGTGTGCCAGCCTAATAGGGCGGGGGGGGGTGCTGAAGTTGGCGCTCCTGCAGGGGAAGCGGCTGCCTCCTGAAAGGGATATGTGTTTACGTACACGTTCTTCTCTTGTGTTTGCCGCAAGAGTTTTAATTCAAACGGTGACATGTTAAGATGTGGTCGGGATGGCCACGCCGCAAAGCTGAGCAAATTTGTGGCGGCCGCGAGAGCTGCCAACGGTGACATAAATGGCTTTGAAATGGTCCTGCTGGAAATATGCTCAAAGCCTCCGCTGCACCTGGGCTGGCACCACTGTAAAATGTGTCAGGGATCAAAATGTGTTCTAGTAGTCGGGCGGCAGACCTCTGCCAAGAGCTCGCCAGATGCTAATTTGTATCAGCTATAAACAACACCCTCCTGCTAGGCGGGTACATTAAGTAGATAGTAACAGTAACCTCTTGCATATGTCGGTAATAAGACTAGTCCAGTAAATAAATAGTACCCCCCCGAATATGTTGTGATAAGACTAGTCCGGTAAATGGATGGTACCCTCCCGTGTGTGTCGGTAATAAGACTAGTCCGGTAAATAGATGGTACCCTCCCGTGTGTGTCGGTAATAAGACTAGTCCGGTAAATAGATGGTACCCTCCCGTGTGTGTCGGTAATAAGACTAGTCCGGTAAATAGATGGTACCCTCCCGTGTGTGTCGGTAATAAGACTAGTCCGGTAAATAGATGGTACCCTCCCGTGTGTGTCGGTAATAAGACTAGTCCGGTAAATAGATGGTACCCTCCCGTGTGTGTCGGTAATAAGACTAGTCCGGTAAATAGATGGTACCCTCCCGTGTGTGTCGGTAATAAGACTAGTCCGGTAAATAGATGGTACCCTCCCGTGTGTGTCGGTAATAAGACTAGTCCGGTAAATAGATGGTACCCTCCCGTGTGTGTCGGTAATAAGACTAGTCCGGTAAATAGATGGTACCCTCCCGTGTGTGTCGGTAATAAGACTAGTCCGGTAAATAGATGGTACCCTCCCGTGTGTGTCGGTAATAAGACTAGTCCGGTAAATAGATGGTACCCTCCCGTGTGTGTCGGTAATAAGACTAGTCCGGTAAATAGATGGTACCCTCCCGTGTGTGTCGGTAATAAGACTAGTCCGGTAAATAGATGGTACCCTCCCGTGTGTGTCGGTAATAAGACTAGTCCGGTAAATAGATGGTACCCTCCCGTGTGTGTCGGTAATAAGACTAGTCCGGTAAATAGATGGTACCCTCCCGTGTGTGTCGGTAATAAGACTAGTCCGGTAAATAGATGGTACCCTCCCGTGTGTGTCGGTAATAAGACTAGTCCGGTAAATAGATGGTACCCTCCCGTGTGTGTCGGTAATAAGACTAGTCCGGTAAATAGATGGTACCCTCCCGTGTGTGTCGGTAATAAGACTAGTCCGGTAAATAGATGGTACCCTCCCGTGTGTGTCGGTAATAAGACTAGTCCGGTAAATAGATGGTACCCTCCCGTGTGTGTCGGTAATAAGACTAGTCCGGTAAATAGATGGTACCCTCCCGTGTGTGTCGGTAATAAGACTAGTCCGGTAAATAGATGGTACCCTCCCGTGTGTGTCGGTAATAAGACTAGTCCGGTAAATAGATGGTACCCTCCCGTGTGTGTCGGTAATAAGACTAGTCCGGTAAATAGATGGTACCCTCCCGTGTGTGTCGGTAATAAGACTAGTCCGGTAAATAGATGGTACCCTCCCGTGTGTGTCGGTAATAAGACTAGTCCGGTAAATAGATGGTACCCTCCCGTGTGTGTCGGTAATAAGACTAGTCCGGTAAATAGATGGTACCCTCCCGTGTGTGTCGGTAATAAGACTAGTCCGGTAAATAGATGGTACCCTCCCGTGTGTGTCGGTAATAAGACTAGTCCGGTAAATAGATGGTACCCTCCCGTGTGTGTCGGTAATAAGACTAGTCCGGTAAATAGATGGTACCCTCCCGTGTGTGTCGGTAATAAGACTAGTCCGGTAAATAGATGGTACCCTCCCGTGTGTGTCGGTAATACGACCAGTCCAGTAAATAGATGGTACCCTCCCATGTATGTCGGTAATAAGACTAGTCCGGTAAATAGATGGTACCCCCCCGAATATGTTGTGATAAGACTAGTCCAGTAAATAGATGGTACCCTCCCATGTATGTCGGAAATAAGACTAGTCAAGTAAATAGATGGTACCCTCCCGTGTGTGTCGGTAATACGACCAGTTCAGTAAATAGATGGTACCCTCTCGTGTGTGTCGGTAATAAGAGCAGTCCAGTAAATAGATGGTACCATCCTGTGTGTGTCGGTAATAAGACTAGTCCAGTAAATAGATAGTACCATCCCGTGTGTGTCGGTAATAAGACTAGTCCAGTAAATACATAGTTCTCCTACTGCATGTCGGTAATAAGACTACTGAAATATCAATACTTCCGTTGCCAGCTCTTCATGCTCTAAAATTGATTCTCAAGTGAAAATAATGATAGTTTTGATACTTAAGTCATTTGAGGTCATGTTTTTCTGATACAGAGACATTTTTGAATTATGCTATCATATCCATTATTAAAATTATGATAGTTGATAAGAATTATTTGAATGGTTTATTTAGAGATGCACAAATCTTTTCAAAACAAATTTTAAGAACATTGCCTCATGAGCAGGGCCTTAATCTTACAAGATCTTGTGACACCCCTATTATGTAATAAATGACATCTTCAGTTTGACTCAGGAACAGACTGTGTCCCATGGGAGAAGTTGGACATCGGAGGTTTCCTTGTGTTTGGACGTGTTGCCACGTTGGCGTCGTGTGCAGGGAAGACTTGCTGCTATATTTAGAAACCCTTTAGGGGGGTCACAGGCTCGATTTGGCCCGGTTCTGCGTGGTTAAATGGGAACACAGCCGTGAAGCGACAAAGGGATGATTTCCACCGCCGGTCTTGAATAGTTTACTAGTGTGAGGTCCAACGGAGGAAGTAGTTGCCGTGCAACAAGGGGTCTAAGATTAGAAACCTCGCCGACCTAACGACGGAAAGGTCAGTGGAACAGACGCGAGTCCATCCGGGACGCACACGACGTGACCGGAGACCACCTGACTGCTGGCGTCCATGTGTGCGGCGCTGGGTCGGCAGCTGAGATGTTTGTTGAAAGAGGCCAAAATTGTCCTCCGCGTCTTGCAGTCTAAACACTTTCCACTCTCTCTTAGCACCCCGCGGTGTGTACGTGCGCGTCCATGTTGCCATGCCTTGCGTCTATTGCTGGTTTCCACCTGTGAGCCTCGTTTTTAGAAGCTGTCAGAAGCGCTTTGTTTGGCGGGCCGCTGTAAGCGATACGGCCTCCCTTGTTAGCGGCAAGCGCGCTCTTAGAAGTGCGGGGCTAAATGATTGATGACAAAGCCTTGCACCCAAAAATGCGACCGACCTTCCAAGTATATTCCAGCAGAATCAGACCCTGAGTATATTATATCACGGACCATTAAGGCCCCGTAATTCAAAACGCAGCTATTTGGTGCCTGACAAAAAAAAAGACGGCTGCATGTTTCCAGTCTGGACATTTTTTTTTTTCCTCCGGGCCTGCGAGCCTTTAAATAGACACTGTTTCCATCTTGAGAATCCATCTGCCCCCCAACTCCCCGCTATTGTTAAAACCCGAACCAATCAGTCAGTGCCCCGCGACCCCAACCGGCTATTACTTTCCATTCTCCAAGCTTCAGGAAAGTTTCCGTCGGTGCCGTTTAGAATTACCAAGTCACCTTCCTTCAGTATACGCTCACCGGACACAACAATCTAAATCAGTACGCATGTAAACGCAAGTGCAGTTCAGCCTAAAGCTTCTTTATCGTTTTTACGCTTTACTGTTACCTTCTTTACACATGCTTTTCTATGCCAGTTAAAATGACCACAGTTTGACCCTGGAACAGATTAGGGCTCCTCTAGCGTAGATGATTTCAAACTTCATTCCTACGTTCTCATATTTATTACAGTTAGTGATGTTAAAATGCTACACAGAACCTGCACCGTTTAGGACGGTCACACCAGACTCCGATTGACATGCATTATTTTATTGTTTTTGCGGTTTTTTCCTTTTTACATGGACAGATATGCATACAGATATGTTTGTCATGGAATCAACAGATTAGGGAGGTTCTGCTGCAGGAGATTATCCATCTTTTTTGCAGCAGACCTCCAGCATCTTGTCTCTTTGAATGCACAGCATAGGTTTTAGTAGTAACTCTCTTTTTTGCTGTTTTGTTTGTGTGGTTTAAAAAAAAAAAAATCAAATAATTCCTTTTCCTAGTGCTGACTTTATTGCTATAATAATTTGACTTTTATTCTTGTAACATTATAACGTAATTTTCCCCAAAACAGATTTTTGTTTGTTCGTTTTCCAGAATGTTACAACAAATGTCTTTAGTATTTCAACATTATGCTATTAAAAGTTCTCCTCATGTTACGTTATTTTTGTAAAATTGCAACGTTTTCTTTTAATATTTGTTGGACTGCTGATTTGTCCATTTTTGCGTTTGGGTTTTGTTGTTGTAATGTAAATGTAAATGTGTGATGATGGGCAGAGTTTGACACTGGAACAGATTATTTCCCTGTGACTTCTAAGCAGTATGACTCCGCCATTACTTGAGATCAAAGGTATTATAGTTTTTTGGGTTTCAGTGGTGTCGGGGTGCATTGAATCGCACCAAAAGCTGTTCCTACGTCTCCAGTGAGCTTGTTTACCTACACAAGCTGCATCGCGTCTCCCTGTCCTTTCCATGCTGTGTCTCTGTCGTCATGACTGCTGTATATTTTCATCCGGGCGGCATCACAAAGTCCGCCTGGCAACAAGTGTCACATGGGACGGCCTAGAAGGGCGCACTGTACTGTCGTATTTAGTCCAGGTATTGTTTACACCCACGGCAGTTCAAAGAAGCACCCAAAAACTTGGACAAGCGGGTCTAATCATTTTTGAGATGTGGTTCTCTGGTGTGGTGTTTACACAGCGGCGGTGGCGGCGGCGGAACATTCCTGCGTGCGGCTGCCAGCCACTGCTAATATAATATAATATATAGCTGAAACCGTAGCTGGGATGAAAACACGCTTTTAATATGGAGGCACTTTGGCTCGCATGCGTGGGACTCGCTCAGTGGAAGCGCTCGTGTCCGACACAGTGCGTTCTGGCACACCTGAATAGACCTTATATTTTTTATTATATGTATACTAATACTAATATGTCAATGTATGCATGCAGTTATATCAGAGACAAGACAAATACTGCTGACTTTACCGTCGTTGATGAAGTGTCCAGACTGGCCCCTAGGTGTCACTAGTAACACACACCAGGCTTGTACTTTTTGTATTATTTATCTCACAACAGGCACAATAATAATAGCAATAATAATCACCGTTATGATCTGCAGCTAATATGAGTAATAGGAGTGTAAAGGTGACTATAGGGGTGCTACGTTTTGTCTAGAGGGCATAACGGACATAAACAGGATTTCTGTGCGATACTGTGAGGACAATAGTTAAAAAATATTGACTCCTACTTTGTGGAAATGGACTCATCGCGGCCGGGCCTGGAAAATCCTAAATCAAACTGCATATAGGTCATTTTAAGTTTTGTTTTGAAGCCTTTTTTTTTTTATTGAAAACATTTGGCCTTGGAAGGCCTCACAGCAGCAATGAGAAGTCATACTAAAAGTGCTGATTGTAGAAGATCTAGCGAGCCGGTGGAGAGAACAGAGGCGACTCTTTTAGCGTTGCGTATGACATCACCAGCCATGGCGTGATGGAAACGCCCACTTTTAGAACAAGAGCAGCACTTTCCGCCCTTCGTCGTCAATCCCCGCCCCCACACGGATCCGTCTGTCAACATCACAGGTGCTGGCTAACTTTGGAAGGCACCCGTGATGTCACGCGATGAGGTCATGACGCTGGCATCCCTGAACGTGACGTGGAAGCGGCCATTCGCAAGAAGAAGCGACTTATGACGACGTCAGCGCTTTTGCTGGAAGGGAGAGCCGCGTGTGTTTGCGTGACTCCCATCAGAAAGTATGCCTTACTTAGCGCTCCCTCACCTCCCACATGTACCGTGTGCCTTTCAATTACCCGCCCTCTGTCTTAAATTACACCTAGCAAAGATACCAAATCTTAACATCGATACCGTTCTTGCTCTGGCCCTGAAAAGCATGTGAACTCGGCGACCTGCTTTATTGTGAAGTTGTTACATAGGGCTGCTTTATGTGAAGTTGTTACATAGGGTTGCTTTATTGTGAAGTTGTTACGTAGGGTTGCTTTATTCTGAAGTTTTTACATAGGGCTGTTTTATTGTGAAGAGTTTACACAGTGTTGCTTTAATGTGAAGTTGTTACATAGGGCTGCTTTAATGTCAAGAGTTTACACAGTGTTGCTTTAATGTGAAGTTGTTACATAGGGCTGCTTTAATGTCAAGAGTTTACACAGTGTTGCTTTAATGTGAAGGTGTTACATAGGGCTGCTTTAATGTGAAGTTGTTACATAGGGCTGCTTTAATGTGAAGTTGTTACATAGGGCTGCTTTAATGTGAAGTGTCTACAAAGTGTTGCTTTAATGTGAAGTGTTTACAAAGTGTTGCTTTAATGGGAAGTTGTTACATAGGGCTGCTTTATTGTAAAGTTGTTACATAGGGTTGTTTTATTGTGAAGTTGGTACGTAGGGTTGCTTTATTGTGAAGTTGTTACATAGGGCTGCTTTATTGTGAAGTTGTTACATAGGGTTGTTTTATTGTGAAGTTTACACAATGTTGCTTTAATGTGAAGTTGTTACATAGGGCTGCTTTATTGTGAAGTTGTTACATAGGGTTGTTTTATTGTGAAGTTTACACAATGTTGCTTTAATGTGAAGTTGTTACATAGGGCTGCTTTAATGTGAAGTGTTTACAAAGTGTTGCTTTAATGTGAAGTGTTTACAAAGTGTTGCTTTAATGTGAAGTTGTTACATAGTGTTGCTTTAAAGCTGCTGTTACGCTGAGTGTGCACGCTGGAGCTTGCATGTTTTGGATGGAATCCGCTCCCCTGTCAAGCTGTTTCCGTTAGATATTCCTAAGGTTGTGTTGACTGACGTCACACACACACACACACACACACACACACACACTTTCACTAGCCTGTGTTACTTCCTGCTCAGCTGCCGCGCTAATCCGGCGTGGAAAGAGAACATATCCATATTAGGCAAAGCGCAGACGCCCTTATATGGCAAAGCTTCCTCCAAATAGTAGAGCCTGTCTGCTGGCGTTCCTCACACATTCCTGCAGCTCCAGCCTTCTCGGGGAGTTTTTCATTTCCGAAGCTTTTTATAAGAGTCTAGCCTGGTGTGTGATGTTTTTTTTGGGGGTGGGGGGGACACACAAATTCTGTCTAGCCTTTTTCCTGCAGTGACATTTGGCCGGGATGTAGTTCTTCTTGGCCTTTCGGTCATTAGGAAGGTGAGCACGGAACACGGACATGTTATTACCGTCATAATGGCCGCCGCCGTACTGTACGTCCGTACGTGCGTTCTGGCGGGGTCTCGCCGGCTGCTTTTTCACTTAAGTCAGGATCTTTCTGGCAGGGCTCTGTTCTGACTCAGACGAGCTGAAAAACAGACCTTCCAAGGTTCATCTTGCACCAAACATACATATTTTATGTCTGCTACGTGCCGACACACGGCACAAAAATACATTCCCATTATGCTTTTTTAACCCGTATCACACTTGGCTGCTGCCATTAGTGGCAAAGACCACAGCAGAACCTCAATGATCAGACGCAATCCTGAACAAAATCATGGAAATACAGTCAAGCTCTCTTAATGAATGCAACACCTAAAAACGACCCGCCACGGGGCCAATTTGACAAGGAAACATTATTGAATTTCATCTCGAATCAGAATCCCTTCCATTTTATTAAGCATTGGAACAAAATACCAACGGAGGTACCACTGTTAGCCACCTAATGCAAACTACGAACCCCATTTTTAAGCCCAAATCCCAATTTTCTTCCAGTCGCAAATAGGACAAATAGTTAAGATGAAAGTATGAGATAAAGTTGAAATTGTGGAAAAAAAGTCATAATTATAAATTAGATGTCAAAATTAGGCGATACAGAAGTCATAATTATGAAATAAAAGGTGTAAATGAAGACATAAGAGTCATAATTATGAGAAAAAAATGACATAAATTTTTTTTGAAATTGTTAAATTAAAATGCTGAAATTTAAAGATAAAAAGTCATATCTATAAAATAAGAAAGTCATAATTATGAGATAAAAAGTCAAAATTATGACATAAGAGTGGACTGCCGACCAGTCCAGGGTGTACCCCGCCTCCTGCCCGAAGTCAGCTGGGATAGGCTCCAGCATACCCGCGACCCTAATGAGGATAAGCGGCATAGAAAATGGATAGATGGATGGTCATATTATGAGATAAAATAAATATGTGCTAAAAAATTCAATAATTACTAGATAAAAAGTTACAAAATAAAAAGTCGAAAATTACGAGCGAAAAATTCATAATTATGACACAAGAATGCCATAAGAAAGTCATAATTATGAGATAAAATACATATGGACGTAATGAGATAAAATTTTGAAATTGTCACGAGATGAAGTCATAATTATGACATAAGAGTTATAATTATGCGATAAAATTATGAGATTATTAGATGCAAACTCGTAAATATGAGCAAAAAAGTCAAAATTGCGGGATCAAAACTTATAATTATGAGATAAAAAGTTGAAATTGTTAAGTTAAAATGTTTAAAGTCAAAATGATGAAACGTGTCATAATTTTCATGTGTCATAATTTAAAGACCTATCTCGTCATTTTGACTTTTTATCTCACAAGCCTCGCAATGATGACCCATTGTTTTTTTTTCCGTCAGTGGTGGAACGGGGCTTCGGTGTCTTTGTGATGGCGCTCTTGCGTGACGTACATTTCCTGTGCCGCGTAATCACAGCATCTTCGTGTCTCTTTTGCGCATCGTGGAAAGGATTCCAGCATCGGCCCTTTAACGACCGCAGCAGATGTCGTCAAACGTCAGTCTGGCCGTAGATGAGAGACGCCGAGAATGGCGCGCGTTCATCCACGCATCATAACGCGGTGACGCGGTCGGACAAAAATGCCTTTTGCGGCGTCCGCAGACATCGGCGCACGAGCCCGGGGAAGTACGACATGAGCGGGCCGGCTCGTCTTGATGGATCTCCGGCGCGAACTAATGACTTTCCTTTCCTCTCTGCGCTGCGTGTTCGTTCAGCAATGTTACGACACATAAATCCTTTTTTTTCCGCCCAAGCTTGAAAACAGTTTTAGGTCAAAACGTCAGCCATTTGGAGGCGTTTGCTTGCAAGTATTTCATCATAAAATGCTGACATCGTCTGGTTTTCAAACCATTTGTAAAGGTTTTGTTGTCGTTCAAGCATTTTTAGCAAGACAGTCATAAGGCGTAAGAAGAAGTTAACCTCTGTTAAAACCCAAAAGACTTCAATATTGTTGGTTAATATGAGTTTATTTTCACTGTAAGGCTTTTTGACCAAGTATTATGTACTGCATTTGCGTCTTATTCTGTTTTCTACATGCCAAAGGTCACCAAAACACGTCAAGCATTTATAGCCATGAAATTCTGTGCTTGTCTTTTTTTTTTATGTTTTGGTTTTTGAAGTATCATATTATCATTATATCGTTAGCGTCATAACAGAAATACAAATGTAAATACAAGTTAAACGCCCAATAGAAACAGCTGTTTAAGTGTAAAAATAAAGTAACCACTAATTTAGTTATTTTTGAAATATTTTTTACATTTTTTGATCATTTTAAAAATCATTTTAAATTTTAAAAAGTATTTTTTTGTTCCTGTTTATTTAATTTTTGATTTTTAAAAATTAATATTTTTTATAAATATAATAATATAATATAAATACAAATTGTAATTAACCATCATTGAACCCGGTAAATAATTATTCCACATGCTATTAAATAATAACTACGACTTGTTTTGTTTTTAAACATTTGTTATGCTTTTGTTTACTTACCTTTTCCTCGGTTGGCTTCCTTCAGGCTTCTGATTGGCTGAAATGAGCCAATGGGCTGCGCAGAGGTAATTTCGTCCACCGTGCGCGTACAGAATTATATTTAAAAAGTTTGATAACTAAAACAAAAACGAGCAAAAATTGTTGATACTCATATTCTTTGTCATTGACGACAGAGCTGTTTTCAAATATTTATAAGAAATAAAAAAATGTTTCATAACTAAAACCACATTTTTAGTCTCTTTCAAAATAGTTTTTTGTTTTTTTGTTTTGTTTTTGTTCATGTGGCCAACAGTGCAGGAAGTTAGGACACCCCCAGCCTTATAGATCAGTCGTGTAAAAGAAAGTGTCATTAAAACCAACAAAAACAAAAAAAAGACCCCCCCCCTCCTAAAAATACCACACCGCCTTCCTTTTCTTTTTTTCTAAAATCGATATTTATAGCGCGTGTGTTTGTGAAGTCAGACTTAAGGAATTCCCAGTGTGGGGTCCCACAGGCCTCCAGGCAGACTTCACCTTTCCAGATGAAAGCTGCTGGGGGCGGGCGAGGGGTGGGTGGTGTTGTGCTTCAGACGGCAGGAATGTGGGATGTCTGGGGGGGCCAGGAAGCCAGGAAAGAATGCCAAGCATGTCCATGTTTGTCCAAGGCTGGCTCTCCATTCAAGCCCCCCCTCGTCCCTCCCCCTCAGTGACGTGTTGCCACGAGGGCCGACGGCCATAAAAGGGGCGCCGCGCTCCGGCTAGAACTCAGACCGAGCCGTCGGACCAACCGAAGCTAAACTCTAGCCTTCGCCCGCGACCCCGGAGTCAACCTCCTTAGACACGAGATCCACTCGAGATCCTTAGACACGGGATCTACTCTCTGCGAGTACCGGAAGGCTTATCCCGTCCGCCGACTTCCAGGAAGAATCTTTTAAAAGTTCCAGAGAGACCGAAAGATGCTCGCCGGGATGAAGAAAGTGTCTTTGCTTCCCTTCGTGTGCATCGTCTTCTCCTGCGTGGTAAGTCTTCACCTTCTCTTGGTGTCTGCTCGCGTCCGTCCTGCACCCGACTAAGCGTCTTTGTTGCGTCCAGGCTGCAGGCCAGGAGTGCAGCGGCCGGTGCACTTGCCCCTCAGAGCCCCCTCAGTGTGTCCCCGGCGTGAGCCTGGTGCCGGACGGCTGCGGCTGCTGCAGGGTCTGCGCCAAGCAGATGGGGGAGCTCTGCAGCGAGAGAGACGCCTGCGACCCCCACAAGGGCCTCTACTGCGACTTTGGTTCCCCCATCAACAGACGCATCGGTGTCTGCACAGGTGAGCCGCCCGCCAACCGCCCCCCTTGCAAAATGTGCTCCACGAGCTGGATGGTGACCGTGTCTTTGGTTCCAGCGAGAGAGGGCGCCACCTGCGTGTTCGGAGGAATGGTGTACAAGAGCGGCGAGAGCTTCCAGAGCAGCTGCAAGTACCAGTGTACCTGCCTGGACGGCGCGGTGGGCTGCGTCCCCCTCTGCTCCATGGATGTGCGCCTCCCCAGCCCCGACTGCCCCATGCCCAGGCGGGTCAAGGTGCCTGGGAAGTGCTGCGAGGAGTGGGTGTGCGACACTCCGCAGCACACCAACAGCTTCATCGGGTCGGTTTTGCCTGGTGAGTAGGGTTGCCCCCCGCCCCCACCGCCCTCCCCCTACACACACAAACACACACTCTCTTAAAATGAGCTTCTCTCATCCAGATTTTCTTCTCGTTCACACAGCTTACCGCCAAGAAGAGACCTACGGTCCAGATCCCTCCATGATGAGGGAGAACTGCCTGGTTCAGACCACCGAATGGAGCGCCTGCTCCAAGACCTGCGGCCTGGGGATCTCCACCCGGGTCACCAACGATAACCGCGAATGCCGCCTGGAGAAGCAGACCCGGCTTTGCATGGTCCGGCCCTGCGAGTCCCAGCTGGAGCAGAGCATCAGGGTGAGTCCCATATCCGTACGTAACGAAATAAAATACGATCAAATGTATAACAAATACGATCATTTGTGTCAAAAAAATTTAATATTGCATGTATCAAAATAGAATTATATTTAATGAAGTAAATATTATTATCAAAAAACATAATTATGGTGTAAAATTTAATATAATACTGTCTTTTTTGGGGCTCAAAAACTAAATTAGGTTAGATGAAATATAGAAAATAAAAGTAATAATAAATTATTATTGCATGTATTAAAATATAATTTCATATAATAAAATAAAATAAAAATATGTTTTAATTGGCAGAAAATAATGTACTTACAATGCAATTGTATTTACAATTTAGTAAAATAATAATGCATATTTTAAAATAAAATAAAATACTAAATAAAATAAATATTACTGGAAATAAAATAAATATAAAATTGTCAGAAAAAATTTAAACATAAAATTAAGTTCAATTAAATTAATTTATTAAAATGACATAAGATGCAATTTAATAAAATAATATTGCATATATTTAAACAACATTAAATGAGATTAGATTCAAATATATCCTATGAAAATTGTTGGCAGAAATGGAAAAAAATGCACTTTTAGGCAAAATAAAACAAAGTAAAATTAACTAAATATATGTGTGTATTAAAAAGCAGTTTGGGGCAAATCAAATATATGTTAAATTTAAAAAAACGAACATAAAATACAATTAATTAAAATAATATTGCATTTATTAAAATAATATTACATTTAATACAAATATATAAATATATGAAAGGCATAAAATAATATTGACTTACAATGCAATATACAATATCATTGAAATGAATTTAATAATTTCAAATTTAATTTGAATCAAAAACATAAAATGTCATTCAATTTCATTTCATTTTTCTTCTTTCTTTTTTTTTTTGGTCAGAAAGGGAAAAAGTGCATCCGCACCCCGAGGCTCTCCAAGCCCATGAAGTTTGAGATCTCCGGCTGCACCACCACCAAGTCCTACAGGCCCAAGTTCTGCGGCGTGTGCCTGGACGGCCGCTGCTGCACCCCCCACCGGACCACCACCCTGCCCATGGAGTTCAAGTGCCCCGACGGGCAGGTGATGAAGAAGCACATGATGTTCATCAAGTCGTGTGCCTGCCACCACAACTGCCCCGGCGAGAACGACATCTTCGAGTCCATGTATTACAAGAAGATGATGGGTGACATGGCGTGAAGGGCCACCAGGGGGCGACCACGCGGCAGTTTTGTGACTTGAAAGCAGTTCGGTATATCAAAAGCCTGCAAGTGTTTTGCTTTTATTTTGACTTTGTCAGACACGTGTCTGTGTTGTTGCGTGGGGCTGGTGCACTTTGAAAGCTCACACTGAGGCTCGCCTTGCAGCTCAGAGGGACTCCTGCACAATTACGTCCATTTTGGTTTGGGCAGTCTTCCGAACCATCCAAACGTCCATTTTTTTGACTCTACATTTTGACCTCCTCTCTAAATGAGGTGTGTAATAACTCCTCCTGCCCATAGGGGGCGTCTGCAGACCACACTGCAGGCCGCTGTTCTTCCCCTTTGCAAACATGGTGTGTGTTTTGTGTGAGGGCGCGCGTCTGTGTGTGCGTGCGTGTGCGTGTGTGTGTGTGAGTTTCCGTCCTGAAAAGGAAAAAAACAAAAAGTTAGGACGCACTGAGAAGAAAAAGAAGGAAACAAAAGAGTCTATTTTGTACAAAAATAGAACGAAACGACTGGAAGAATTGTTATTTCATTCCTTTTTTCTGTGTAAATGATGTATATATTTGTACAGCGTAAGTTAATTTAAAAGCCAAATGTGTTCTGTGCTTTGGAAAATGTATCATTAGTGTTTTTTGGACGACAGTATTTTGTACTATTTTATTGAGAAGTGTGACGCATTGTTACATGTTTCACTTTGTAGCTGGAAATAAAAATGTTATATTTTTTGATACAAACCCGACAGTCTTTGCTTCTTGAAGATCAATTTAAAGATAAACTTAGGATAAACTCTGACCTAATGCATGACCTGACCTTAGCAAACTAAGCCGGAAGGGGCGCCCTATGGTGTCAATATGTTGCAATACCAAAAGAAGAAAGCGTTGCGTCGACTGTAGTTTGCGGTTGTCTGTCGCCCTCTAGTGGCGAATTAACGCACTACACCTGGGGTTCAAGCTGTTCTATCATGGTGTAGATAGGAAGAGAAATGGAGTAGGGGTGATTTTGAAGGAGGAGTTTGCTAGCAACGTCCTGGAGGTAAAAAGAGTGTCAGATAGAGTGATGAGCCTGAAGCTAGAAATCTAAGGTGTGATGTTCAATGTTGTTAGTGGGTATGCTCCACAGGTAGGATGTGAGATGGAGGAGAAAGAGAAATTCTGGTCAGACCTGGATGAAGTGATGCAGAACATCCCCAGAAGAGAGAGAGTTGTCATTGGTGCGGACTTCAATGGGCATGTTGGTGCAGGAAACAGAGATGATGAGGAGGTGATGGGCAAGTTTGGTATCCAGGAGAGGAACGCAGAAGGACAGATGGTGGTCGACTTTGCAAAAAGGATGGAAATGGCTGTAGTGAATACTTTCTTCCAGAAGAGACAGGAACATAGGGTGACCTACAAGAGTGGAGGTAGGAGCACACAGGTAGACTACATCTTGTGTAGAAGGTGTAACCTGAAGGAGGTCAGTGACTGCAAAGCAGTGGTAGGTGAGAGTGTAGCCAGACAGCATAGGATGGTGGTGTGTAGGATGACTCTAGTGGTGAGAAGGATGAAGAGGGTAAAGGCAGAGCAGAGGACAAAATGGTGGAAGCTGAAAAAGGAGGAGTGTTGCGTGACTTTTAGGAAGGAGTTGAAAAAGGCTATGGGTGGCCAGGAAGTCCTTCCAGATGACTGGACAACTACAGCTACTGTGATCAGGGAGACAGGTAGGAGAGTACTTGGTGTGTCATCTGGAAGGAAAGTAGATAAGGAGACTTGGTGGTGGAATGAGGAGGTGCAGGAGTGTATACAGAGTAAGAGGTTAGCTAAGAAGAAGTGGGACACTGAGAGGACTGAAGAGAGTAGACAGGAGTACAGAGAGATGCAGCGTAAGGTGAAAGTAAAGGTGGCAAAGGCCAAACAAGGGGCTTATGATGACTTGTATGCTAGGTTGGACAGCAAGGAGGGAGAGAAAGATCTATACAGGTTGGCAAGGCAGAGGGACAGAGATGGGAAGGACGTGCAGCAGGTTAGGGTGATGAAGGATAAGGATGGAAGGGTATTGACAGGTGCCAGTAGTGTCATGGGAAGATGGAAAGAGTACTTTGAAGAGTTGATGAATGAGGAAAATGAAAGAGAACAAAGAGTAGAAGAGGTGACTGTTGTGGACCAGGAAGTAGCAAAGATTAGTAAGGAAGAAGTGAGGAGGGCATTGAAGAGGATGAAGAATGGAAAGGCACTCGGTCCTGATGATATACCTGTGGAGGTATGGAAGTGTCTAGGAGAGGTGGCAATAGAGTTCCTGACCGGGTTGTTTAACAAGATCTTAGATAATGAGAAGATGCCTAAGGAATGGAGGAGAAGTGTGCTGGTGCCCATTTTTAAGAACAAGGGAGATGTGCAGAGTTGTGGCAACTACAGAGGAATAAAGCTGATGAGCCATACAATGAAGTTATGGGAAAGAGTAGTTGAAGCTAGACTAAGGGCAAACGTGAGCATTTGTGAGCAGCAGTACGGTTTTATGCCAAAAAAAGAGTACAACAGATGCAGTATTTGCTTTGAGGATGTTGATGGAGAAGTACAGGGAAGGTCAGAGCGAGCTGCATTGTGTTTTTGTAGATCTGGAGAAAGCTTATGACAGGGTGCCCAGAGAGGAACTGTGGTATTGTATGAGGAAGTCTGGAGTGGCAGAGAAGTATGTTAGAGCGGTGCAGGACATGTTAGAGGTTTTGGAGACAAAGTCTGAGAGGCCAGACTGAGATGGGTCGGACATGTCCAGAGGCGAGATAGTGAATATATTGGTAGAAGGATGCTGAGTTTTAAATTGTGTGAATTTGAGTCATTACTGCCACCTAGCGACCACGATACTACACAGCACTTGTATTTTGATGCTTTGACTAGTAACAGACCATAGACTACCTGAAAACAGCCATTTCTGCATCGCAAGGGCGTGCGTGGATACGAATAAAAGGCTGACTTGTTCATAACTTCTTGTTTTTGGTGATCCAAGATTTATTTCCTAACACTGAAATATGGCACATAAGCTGTTAAGAATAAAGTTGTATAACCTCTAATGTAATATATTGTGTTAAGTGCTGTATATTCTGAAATATCAGTACTGTGTATTTGTATGGCAAATGAAACTATCTCATCTTTTTTTTTTCTCCAAAATCTTTATTTCAATAAAACTTAACAAAGTTAAAACAAAAACAGGACGCACTGCTGGCATCAAGTGACAGGGAGACAGTAAAAGACACACAAAACCCCACGATTGTCTGCGGAAAAGCGCGTGAATGTAACAGTCAGTGACGTGCAATAAGAAATCTACAGCAGTCCTAGGGGGGAAGGAAAACAATGTTTAGTTTTGCTGTGAAACTGTGTTAGCGTTTTTAAACAGACGCACGGCGTGGGCGCTAACACGGTGCATCAACTGTATAGAGAAAGCCAACACAACCCTGTCAAAATAGCTTTTTGAATGGAACGTTTGCACAACTGGCAACAAAAAATGTTTTACCAAATCAAGGTCGTGCTGACTTGACGGACGAAACAAACATACCCTACATGCCCCATTCAACGCCCCCACAACATTGCTGCGTATCTCAGAGCTCTGCGTGCACTTTAAAATGTTGCTACCGACCCGTCGGTGTGAGAGCGCCTTGTCGCTATTACAACATTGGTTCTGTTGCTGCTGCCGTGTTGCGAAATATACTTCACAAATGGTCAAAGAGAGCTATGTTTTCCCTTTCCGCGCTCTCATGCACTCCAAATTATGATTAAGGTAACAACAATGTAATGACATGTTTGTTAATATAATGACTTTTCACGCCCGGTTCTCTTGGGCTCTTATTAGAGCGTTTACGGTAACTAGCATAAATGCTTGGGTGTAGACGGCCACAATGTATCCCAGGGCTTATGCGTCTCCGTAGGACGACGCCTTGTCCTTCAGCAAATCTAGACACACGTGACAACTCCAGCTTCCTGTAGAAAGAGTGTTCAATATCATTATGATAACATAAATCATATTATATTATGTCATACAATCATTATTATTATATTAAGTGAATTGCCATAATACATATACATTGTAATAATGAACAATAAAATATATATATAATTATTTAATTCTTCTTTTGTGGTACCGTCAGGTGGCTGGGTCATGGGCGGCTTCAGGCAGTACATGTGATAGCCTCTGTCGCAGTCGTCGCAGAACAGCAGCTGGTCCTGCACACACACGCCACACTGAAATGCCTCATGGCGCAAACACAAGACGTACTTTGAGGGGCTTTTCCCCCCCCGCCCTCCGAAATCGCCGCCGCAGCAGTCAAGTACGTACGTCGTTTTCGGACGTGCCGCAAAGGCTGCACGACTTGCATTCGATGCACTGCCATTGGTAGGTTCTTACGGCGTGCATCATGTTGTCTGTGAACTGCAGACATGTTGGGTGACCTGTGTACGCAAGACCGGGAACATGAATACGGTGGTTAGAAAACACCTTAAAGATTAAAGTGTGAAAAACATGAAACAAAAAAGAACTCAGGAAGGCAGAAGACCCCATTTTCACATCTCCTTATGTGCACGGATGAACTAACTAGGAACAGGTGAATTTTTGGCCCAAATCTTGTGGCATTGCAATGTCATGCTAGCAGTAGTCATGACTCCTGAAGGCTTGCAATGTAGCTCCAGTTAGGGCGTCCCTGACAATTCACCGCGTCTCCCCAGGGGGGATATTTGAGAACCTCTGCATTAGTGAAAGATTGATCATTAGCTCAAGCTAAGGAAGTCAGCGATTCCTGCCCCCTGACAATAGCGGCAGATACCCCACCTGCTGCCCCCTAGTGACCTCACCGCATTTCAGTAGCGAGGACTCACCAGAGCGTCCGCAGTCCGAGCAGGACACCAGCTCCTCGGCTTGGCCCGTTTTCCTGTTGGAGTCCTGGTCCCCGAGGCAGAAGTCGCAGTAGTCGTTGGGGGTGATGACGCCGTCTGGACCCTTCTGAGCTGCAACCACACACGCACACACACACACACACATTAGCAGTAACTGTTGCATTTGTATGGCTTTTACCTTCGTGGCGTACGTTTGTGGTTCTCAGAGGTGCGTGGCGGTGGAGACAGGGGCGGATCGCTTTCTTTCTCCTCCTCACCCTCCTCCTCGGCCAGGTGTGTGTGCGTGTAGTGGTAGCTCAGGCCCGGACGGTTCTTGTAGCGCTTCCCACAGACTGTGTGCGTAAAAAAAAAGAAATACACACACATTAACACCAGCAACTCCTTATTCCAACTAAGCACGGTAGACTTTCATTACTGCTGGAAGGGACAACTTTGCTACTCGAGTATGAGGGCCACGCAAAACAGGACAAAAGTCATAATAATTTGATAAAGTCGTCATTTCTGTGGGAATAAAATAGGCCAGATGTTATTGGAATGAAGCCAAATTCCCTTAACTTTATGAACTAGATTTTCCAGCAAAAGGACTTTTCGTAATATGACTTTTGTAAATAACTATTTTTTTAATTGTAATAACCTTAAAACTTTAAAAATAACTTTTTTTTAGAGGGGCGTGGTTGGGAGGAACGGCCTCACTGATCTGAACCCGTGCGGTGTGTTGTTGCTGGACTTCTGTGCGTATTACAGTTTGTCCATAACAAACACCATCTTCGAACAAAAGGATGTCCATAAGTGCACTTGGCACCAGGACACCCGAGGTCGCAGGTCTATGGTCGACTTTGTGATTGTATCATCAGACCTGCATGTTCTGGACACGCGGGTGAAGAGAGGGGCTGAGCTGTCAACTGACCACCACCTGGTGATGAGTTGGATCAGATGGCGGGGAAGGATGCCTGAACAGACCTGGTAGACCCAAACGCGTAGTGAGGGTGTGCTGGGAACGTCTGGCAGAGTCTCCCATTCGTTGGGTCTTTAACTCTCATCTCCGGCAGAGCTTCGCCTGCATCTCGAGGGAGGACCGGGATATTGAGTCCGAATGGGCCGTATTCCGTGCCTCTATTGCTGAGGCAGCCAGTTGTAGTTGCGGCCGCAAGGTGGTCGGTGCCAGTCGTGGTGGCAAGCCCCGAACCCGATGGTGGACACCGGGGGTTAGGGCTGCTGTCAAGCTGAAAAAGGAGTCCTATCAAGCATGGATGGCTTGCGGGACTCCCGAAGCAGCTGACAGGTACCGGCAGGCCAAGCGGCACGCGGCTTCAGCGGTGGTCGAGGCAAAAACTCGGGTGTGGGAGGAGTTCGGTGAGGCTATGGAGCACGACTTTCGGTCGGCCTCGAAGAGGTTCTGGCAAACCGTCCGACACCTCAGAAAGGGGAAGCAGCCCCCAGTTCACACTGTTTACAGTGCGGACGGGGGCTTGCTGACCACGACTGTGGATATAGTTGGTCGGTGGAAGGAATACTTCGAGGCCCTTCTCAATCCCACTGACATGCCTTCCATAGAGGAAGCAGAGTCTGAGGATACGTACGTGGACAGTTCTATCACCGTGGCTGAGGTAATTGGGGTAGTCAAATCACTCCCCAGTGGCAAGGCTCCGGGGGTAGACGAGTTCCGCTCAGAATTTCTCAAGGCTCTGGATGTTGGAGGACTGTGTTGGTTGACACGCCTCTACAACATTGCATGGAAGTCAGGAACAGTACCTCTGGACTGGCAGACCGGGGTGGTGGTCCCCATTTTTAAAAAGGGTGACCGGAGGGTGTGTTCCAACTATAGGGGGATCACACTCCTCAGCCTTCCTGGGAAAGTCTACTCCAGGGTGCTGGAGAGAAGGGTACGACCGTTAGTCGAACCTCGGTTACAGGAGCTGCAATGTGGTTTTCGTCCCGGTCGCGGAACACTGGACCAGCTCTACACCCTTGCAAGGGTACTCGAGGGTATGTGGGAGTTTGCCCAACCAGTCTACATGTGCTTTGTGGACCTGGAAAAGGCATTCGACCGTGTCCCTCGTGGTGTCCTGTGGGGGGTGCTCCGGGAGTACGGGATTGATGGTCCGCTTCTACGTGCCATTCGGTCCTTGTACAATCGAAGCAGGAGCCTGGTTCGCATTGCCAGCAGTAAGTCGAGCTTGTTTCCGGTGAACGTTGGCCTCCGCCAAGGCTGCCCTTTGTCACCGATTCTGTTCATAATCTTCATGGACAGAATTTCTAGGCGCAGTCAAGGTGTTGAGGGAGTCCAGCTTGGTGACCTTAGGATCTCGTCTCTGCTATTTGCAGACGATGTGGTCCTTATGGCCTCATCAGGCTGTGACCTTCAGCGTTTACTGGAGCGGTTTGCAGCTGAGTGTGAAGCTTCTGGGATGAGACTCAGCACCTCCAAATCCGACGCCATGGTTCTCAGTTGGAAACGGACTGTACCCTCAGGGTTGGGAGTGAGGTCTTGCCTCAGGTGGAGGAATTTAAGTATCTCGGGGGAAGGTTGGAGCGTGACGTCGACAGACAGATCGGTGCAGCGTCAGCAGTAATGCGGTCGCTGTACCGGACCGTCGTGGTGAAGAAAGAGCTGAGCCGGAAGGCAAAGCTCTCTGTTTACCGATCGATCGGCCCAAACTACGGCCGCCTCCCTGAACAATACCAGACACATTAAGATTTTTTTTTCAGTCTGGCCACACGAACCAGACTGGCCCTGTCTACACGTAGCCGTAGTTTTTGCAAAGGGGAGATCTTTTTCTGCATTTTGCCCTGTCATCCACACGTCTCCGGGTTTCTAAAAACGAAAACTAACAACAAAAATAGTGGGTGTACTGCTCACCTGCTTGGCTGACGCTTGTTGCATTGATTTGTGTTGTCGGTGTTTGTTATTGTAAGTTGCATTTGTAAAGTTGCATGTTGTTTTTGATGTAAATTCCGGTCCGAGGTGTGACGTCAACGCATACGTTATCGTAGACAGGGCCAATAAAAAGATTGTTCTGTCAAGAACCCAGAGAGGGTTATTTGGTTATTATTTATCTACAAATGGTGTTATTTATGTAATAATAGTGATCTTATTTATTTTCTGACTTTTCTGAGCGGGTTATTAATATTTGGTTATGTGTGGCTTTCTGGAAAACCTTTAAGCAGTCCTGCGGTAGACACACTTTTTCTGTTACGAAGTGACCCCAACCCCCCCATCAGAGAAGGGAAAAGTTACGTGGCCCTCGCATGGAAAAGTTTGGGGAGCCCTGGTCTACAGGATCCGTCAGTCTTACGTAGGAGTGGAAATAGGAGACGAGTGCAAGAAGGGGAACGTGCACGCGTGAAAGCCAGCAAGTTAGTAATCATTTGCATCACGGTCATGCTGCGAAGCATCGATGCCATGCGTTTTACATCCAGCACGTTAGCGTGTTAGATCTCTGCAAACAGCACGCAGGTTGTTGGTTAAAAACACGGCGCCTCGGGGTCCGATACCTTCTTCAGCCTTTTTTGAGTTATGCTTTTGTTTGTGTCTATCTGGAACAGAGGAGACACACAAGCAAAAAAAACCAACAGAAACAAACAAGTAAGACATAAAATGAGGAAGAGATTGAATGTTTTTGTTTCTTTGTCCTTCTATAAAAGGTTCATTCATCAGCCCACATCCTTCCTGTGGAGAAGAGTTGCATGCTGATGAGGGCCGAACAGCAAAGTCTTTCTTCATGCTGCAAAAGGTTTTTCTTTAGGAACACGACGGGCGGGGCTATCCCTGACAGGTAACAGGAAGTGACTGGAAACGTCCTCACAGCCACACTTGCATGTCCAGACCAAAGTACAAGAAAAACATAGATCCATTTTAAAGATAGGGTTTTGCTCTTACTGTCGCAAACGTAAGGTTTGTCCTGGTCGTCCAGGCTCGCCGCCTCCGTCTTCTTGCGACTGGCGCCTCTGTTCTGGAGAACACAACACACATTTGAAACCTTCTTGCGCCGCGTTTGATTTGCGTCAGGCTGCATGTGCTGTTTTATGGCTGTTGATGTTTGGCGACAAGCACACGTGTTGCTTGTTTGTTACGAAATACTCTACAACGCGCTTCTGCCTTGGACGCTGTGTGTCTGCAAGTAATTTCAACAACTATGTTTCTATAATACTTACGGATTAAGAAAGGCCATGTTTTAGACAGCAGTATTTCATAGTAAAGTGTGCTCATCGTGATGCTAGCTTGAAGATTGTAGCTGCTATGCTATACTAATGTTTACCTTTTGTTAAATTTGGGGTAATATTGCTCTATATGATGTATATGCCTGTGTTATGTTTACATCTCTGTGTTGCAGTTGTATGGCTCCACTCAAATACAAGAAAATACCCCCAAACGCCACTAGATGGCGGTGCAGCTGCATATTGACGTGTCCTGAGTGGCGAGTCGTCACTCACTTTGCCTCTGTTTCTGTTCTTCCTCTTGGGAGTATCCGCTTCAAAGTCTTCGTCGTCTTGACAGCCGTCGCCGTTTTCCTCGGCCTCGAGAACGCGCTACAACGCCAACCAGCAAAAAGACGCAAAACGCTGGTCAGCACAGGTCCCTCGCTTATTGACCTCGACGAGTGGATTTCCGCGAAGTAGGAGTCAATATTAATAAATGAATAAATGAAATATTTTCGTAGTGACGGCACATGAAACCTGGTTACGATCTTCTAAATATGGTTTTAACATTATTAGACATGAAATAACACTCCTGTAGTCAAGCTTACGTTTGTTTTACCCAATGTAGTAGATATAATGGCAAATAAGACATATTAGACATACATAAGATAACATATATGTTAGCATTTCCTTGTTTTTTGGGACTTTTACGTACTTCCTTTCGGCTTTTGATAGCTTTACATTCATATTACCCAGTATAGTTAACATAATAAGAGTGAATATGCCATTTAAAACGTAAATGAAACTCCCGCTCGAGCAGTGTCACGGTAAATGTGTCCCCTAGGGAACCTTATTGAGGGGTCCATTGCTGTCTCGCCGAGTTCCGAGTTGATTTTAGTGAAAATAGAAAAAGTACAGTTTGCTTACATATACCTTTAAATAAACTAATAATAGGCCGAAACGGTGATCGTTCATTAATTAGTAAAATTGTGAAAAACCGCAACGTAGCAAGGGATTAGTGTATTGCAATTACAAATTGTTACTGGGCGCACATATCTACGGCCACTAGAGGGCACACAACATCGACAAAACACGCGTACAAAAGTAGCTCAACACATGTTATCTATAAACAACTGATTTTTTTTCTGAAATATGGTCATCCTAACAATTGTGGGACTTTTTGTCATGTCTAAATCATACTACCAGAGCACCTTTCCCACAATTTCAACAAAACCATTATTTTGTAGAAAACACACTGATCAAAAGTAGAGAACGCTTTTAGATACCTCCCAGTTATTGGTGTTAATCACCTGGTGCTAATTATCTGTCAACCCCTATTTAATTGGCAGCTAAATTCCCGTTTCACTGGCTCTGCAAGGTGGTGGGCCGTTGTAAAGTGACAAACTCATTCAAGTCCCCCCCAAGAAGGCTGGTCGTCCACGGAAGACAAATACAAGAGAGAACCGGATACTAAGGAGGATCTCAATGGGCAATCAGGAATCGCTCGCCAGTTCAGCGCTGAACAGGGTAAGGATCTGTCTCGTACAACGTCTCGACATTTAAGAGCATTTGGACTGGAAGACCACTCTGCCTTGACCAAACCTCTAATTAGCAGAAACAATCAAAAGGCTGCCCTGCGATTGACTGGCGACCAGTCCAGGGTGTACCCCGCCTCTCGTCCAAAGTCTGCTGGGATAGGCTCCAGCATCCCCGTGACCCTAATGAGGATAAGCGGTATAGAAAATGAATGAATGAATGAATCAAAAGGCTAGACTAAGTGTTCCGGCAGGACAACGCTCCATGTCACAAAGCAAAACGGGTAAAGCAGTTCCTTGAAATGTTAAAATAATGACACGGCTTGATCTCAACCCAATTGATACCTCTGGAAAATCCTTGGCCCGCGACCCTGATGAGGATAAGCGGCATAGAAAATGGATGGATAGATGGATGGAAAATCCTTGGTAACAACGTTATGGCCAAGAAACCCACCACAGACTGGACAAAAATCACACCCGAGCAGTGTGAGGGACTACTGTAGTGTTGTGCTGAAGTCATTCAGAGCAGAGGCCTGTACACTTTCTACTAATTGCTGACTGTTTGTTACGTTCAGAAAATGTAGTTGTAATCTTTTCCCACGCTACTTTGTCTTTGGTAGTTCCCTATTTTTGATCAGTGTGTTTTCTGCAAAATAACGTTTTTTGTTGAAAGGCCGTAGTGGGAAAAGTGTTCTACTAGCATGGTATAGACATGACAAAAAGTCCTTCAGCTGTTGAGCAGTGAAGATGACATTATTTCAGGAAAAAATCCATTGTTTTGATAGAAAAGTAACTAAACCCGTATTTGCATATAGAAAAGTAAACACCTGTATTTCCAGCAGGGTCTCCTCCTCCTTGCACAGGTTATTTTTTTTCTCCAGGAGGTTGTCCCCCCTCAGCAGGGCCTCCAAGGCGGTGGCCTCCCCAGGGGGGCCCTCACGCTTGGGGGCCAGCTCTGCCTCTGCGGAAAGAAGATGGAAAAAAGATACACAGTGCATATTTTTCTAGATGACTGATTGTACGTGTGCAATCTAACTCTTCTATCCCTGAACCACTGCACACCGAAGGGCGAAAATTTGTCAAAACGTGCACCCCTACTGTGCTGTCTGTGCTATTATTTGTCTGGCAAATACACCACATGGTGGCGCTGTTATTACACCCCATACGTCTGACTGACGTGATATTTCTGACAGGCCCAATTAGCAACTAATAGTCCGTAAGTCACTGATGGTTTGTCAAATTGTGACAAAATGTTGATTGTTTGTGTATTACGTGTGTGCTGGCATGTCTTACAAAGTAAATACCATCACATCCCTGACACTAAACACAGATTTCAACAAAATCTTTTTATGGATTTGGACTTTTTTTTTTTTTTGTACGCCATCCTTGCACCTTCATGCACACAAACCCGGCTCAGGAAGTATTAAATAAACACGAAGAGCTGCTCAAAATCCTGAGAGGGGAGCAGTCGCATTCCTGCGCCGCGTTGTGATTGATATCTAGGCCACACGGCACAACTTTCTTGTTTGGAATGAATAACAACTTGTCCGTATGACATTGTGTCTTCTGTGCGGAGGGAAGTAGGGAAAAAACAATGGCAGCAAAGCTGAAACAAAGACGTGTCTTTATGGCTTATCGGGTTCCTGGGCCGTTCCTGGGCCCCACCACAACACACACACACACCCCTACAGTATATACACACATGTATGCACACGTGAGCACATAACATCAAGGACACACATCCACCTCATAAGACTCCCTTTACAGTCTAATGCCTCATGGTCAAATGATTAGAGGCCCAGTTAGGGTGCTTCTGGTGTGTGTGCGTGTGTGTGTGTGTGCGCAACAGTGAGGGAGGGCATTGATTTGGAGGAAAGAATGAACCTGGAGACCTGGCTAACCACAGCCAGATGGTCAGATATTAGCTTGAACACCAGTCAAAGGGCAGGGTGTGCACCCCCCACCCCCCAGCACACACACACACACACACACAAGCTGCTGCATTGATATTATTTGCTTTCCTGACTTTCAGTCCCCACAGTGGAAAAAAAAGGTCTCCATGACGTGACTGTCAACATATTTTGTAGTAATGTAAAATTCCCGTAGTAATATTTTGACAGGGGTTCCTAACCCGGCACCCTTTTGCGGCCTGAAGCTTGTTTTTTTTACTTTTTTAAAAATATACACAATATATATAATGTATAATTATACCATATATGATGTAATGGTTTTTATCAATTAATTCTAAAGTACAAAATATAAATGAACAAATCACATGAATGCGTTTAAAATGTTACAAGAAATTAAGCACATTTGCTTATTTTATTTATTTAAATAGTCCATCCATCCATCCATTTTCCTCGGCTTATCCGGGTCCGGGTCGCGGGGGCAGCAGCTTCAGTAGGGAAGTCCAGACTTCCCGGTCCCCAGCGACCTCTTCCAGCTCCATCGGGAGGACACCAAGGCGTTCCCAGGCCAGCTGTGAGACATAGTCCTCCAGCGTGTCCTAGGTCTTCCCGGGGGCCTTCTCCCGACCGGGCATGCCCGAAACACCTCACCAGGGAGGCGCCCGGGAGGCATCCGGACTAGATGCCCGAGCCACCTCAACTGGCTCCTTTCGATGTGAAGGAGCAACGGCTCTACTCTGAGCTCCTCCCGGATGGCCGAGCTCCTCACCCTATCTCTTAGGGTGAGTCCAGCCACCCAACGGAGGAAACTCATTTCCGCCGCTTGTATCCGCGATCTCATTCTTTCGGTCATGACCCATAACTCATGACCATAGGTGAGGGTGGGAACGTAGATCGATCGGTAAACAGAGAGCTTTGCCTTCCGGCTCAGCTCTCTCTTCACCACGACGGTCCGGTACAGCGACCGCATTACTGCAGATGCTGCACCGATCCGTTTGTCGACCTCACGCTCCAACCTTCCCCCACTCGTGAACAAGAACCCGAGATACTTGAACTCCTCCACCTGAGGCAAGACCTCACTCCCAACCCGGAAGGTACAGTCCACCCGTTTCCGACTGCTGCTACTATTTAAATAGTATTGAATTAATTAATATTTAACACTTAAAATGAACACGTTTAACACAGTTTTTGCAGTGATATCTTTAAAACAGATCATTTTAAATCGTTTAACATTTCATAAATGGTTATCTATTAAATATTATTAATTCAAAAAGATTATATTATTATATACACATTTAGGAAATGTAAGAAAAATATTTCATATAATAAAATGTGTATATTTATGGATCACATAGTTAAGATTGCAAATTAAATGACTTGTAAAAAAAAAGATAGGTGTCTGTCATCACAATTCTGATAACAGACCAGGAACAAAATCAGGAATTATTTATCAGGAATATTTTATTTGGCTTAACTGTAGAATAAAGGGAAAAATGTATTAGCATGTCAAGTATTTAGATAGTATTTGGATAATTGAATCATTGAAATTCTATTGTTTTGGTCCTTTAAAAAAAATAAACCAACCAATCAATAATCCTCTCCAAAAATAATCTGCCGCAAATAGACTGAGAGACGGCTACCACAGGTAGATTGCAATCCTGTGAGACACACTGCACTGGGAGTTGGATTGTGTTGCTTATGCAGTGGCCGGCAGCAAGCGAATGTGTTCCTGCATTCCTGATGTGTGTTTGTGTTGCCTACCTAGCCTTAGCTCGCACAGGCGTAGCTGCGGGTCGAGGGGTTGGTGGAGTCTCCTCCTCTTTCTCCAGCATCGTGCAGGGTAGGCATACATCTGTCCCGCCGCCTTGCCTGCACACACACACACACACACACATAAACATACACATATGAGACGACACAGGCAGACAGGAAGAATTTTAACAACCACTGTCAAGCTTCAGCGTCGGAACAAAACTCCCATTGAAACCTCCACACACGCACACAATTATTTCAGTGTTCAGGCTAATGATCCACATATTTCAGGAAATCCTGCTTAGGCCGTGAGATGCGATCCCTCCCCTGCGTGAGGGAGACTCAGATAAAGTTTCAGTCATGCTGCGATGTGTCTGCGAGAGCGAAGAAAAAGGAGGCAGGAGACGATCCGGCATAAATGTAAAAACATAAAGTGCGTCAGGTCTGCCACAAAGTGTAGGGTGCGGCCGAAGAACAGTCTATTTGTGTCCGGCGTTCTCCCTTTCTGCAATGAGAACAACCTTGCTGTGCTCTAACTATGCCTGCAGGCCATACAGGTGCAGAATAACTTGTGAAATACTACAAAAATGTATAAATAATACCACTATGTGGCCCTTTTTCACTTCATGCACATGTACAGTATGTCCCCAATACCTATTTCTCAAAGATGTCTTCTGTAGTATCTCTAATACCTGGTTTAAGATAAAAAATTGTAATCATTTATAATACATATATTACTTATAATACAATACAATACAATATATATTTGTTGTTTTTAACAAGAAAACAGAAAACAATAACAATTGCCAATAATTTACCAATACTAATGTCAAAATATTTTTAAAAAAATCTAAAAAGAACAGTTCACAAGATATTTTCATAAAATATTTAAACTTTTCATGACATCATTACATAAGAATATGTCGTAATATTATGAGGGAAAAATAATGTCACTTTAGTTTTCTAAT
>QODF01000058.1:3145966-3184905 GCA_024372805.1 Oostethus manadensis | reverse complement strand
ATGCTGGAGCCTATCCCAGCTGGCTTTGGGCGAGAGGCGGGGTACACCCTGGACTGGTCGCCAGTCAATCGCAGGGCACATATAGACAAACAAACATTCACACTCACATTCATACTTATGGACAATTTAGAGTCACCAATTAACCTAACATGCATGTTTTTGGAATGGGGGAGGAAACCGGAGTACCCGGAGAAAACCCACACACGCACGGGGAGAACATGCAAACTCCACACAGAGATGTCCAACGGAGATTTGAACCCGGGTCTTCCAGATCTCCTGACTGTGTGGCCAATGTGCTAACCACTCAGCCACCGTGCGGCCCACAGAAACAATTTTTTGAGTTGAAATATTGAGTGAAAAAGTCACATTCTTACAAGAAAAAAAATAGCAGTTTTACAAGAATGACTATTATGAGGAAAAGTAATGTCATTTTAGTAGCATAGAGTTGATATATTTAAGAAAACATATTTTTAAACTTATATTATTGCATTAAAGTCCAAATATTATCGGATTAAAGTCCAAATATTAGGGTAATAAAGTCATAATATTATTGGAATAAAGTCCAAATATTTTTAGAATAAAGTCCAAATATTGTGGGAATAAAATCATATCATCACAAGATGAACATGTACAAAGATTACTTATTTATTAGGAATGTAGAAATAGTCGGAAAATTAAAACAGAAAAATGAGGGGAAAAAGACAGAAGTCGATACTAATATAGTATATATAGTGCAGTATATATATATAATGTAGTATAGTATAGTATCCTCTTTACGTATAACAAAGCCGGGATGCCTTTTTTTTTTCTTGACGTATAAGCAACTTCTTAGTTTATCTACATGTGTTGCTTTACAAAATATCAAAATGGCAAAGTTGCAAAACGTTTGGACACCCCAGATCTATACAGTCAAATGACACGTGCAATATTTGACTGTTACAGCCGAGACGTGGGTTTCTGCTCCGAGTGAGACATCTCACCTGGCTGCCGGTGGAACTTTTCCATCCAGATGTAGCAGTTGTTTTGGGCCACGCCCGTTTGCGAATCCAGGAAGGGCATGCGCACGCTGCGCTCGGCGCACAGGCGGGCGTTGTAGCTGCGGCAGTGCTCGATGGCGTCCCTGTAGAACTGGTCACCCAGTCTGGACAGACAGAGACACTTCATGTAATTTCATTTAATTTCATTTAAAAAATGAATTTATGAACTTATTTCAAATGATTTCAAATGTAACTGTATTGACTTTACACAAGAACTGAGTGGTACACACTCAGAGTGGATACCTTGTAGCAAACTACAAGGTATTGTATGTTTGAAGTGGGCGAAGGGTGCCCTATTTTGCAGAAATGACTTTTTACGGATGTTCTAACACTAAAATGTGTCTCTAGTACTAGGGTGAGCAACATTTTTGACTCGCAAACCAGAATAAACACTACGTATCACACTACTATACGTGGGTAATAAACAACAACTAAGCGCTAAACATAGCATGTAACTAATCATTTACAAATGCCCGCACGGCATGCTGGGTAGTCCAGCGGGAAAAACAATATTAACTGTAAATGATAAAACATTGAACATCAGGAGTATGTGATTGTTTACTTCTCTTACAACCTCCTGAACCTTTTTTTGCAACCAAGAAAAACTGTGCCAATCAGAGAGAGTACCACAAGCTTCCCAGCATGCCTTTCGGCAGTAATATTTGGGTTGTCTTATCTGAGGGAAGAGACGTCATACCAGTAAATCCAATAACCAATGAAGCTCAAATAAATAAAAGATTAATCCATAAAAAAACGCTACAATGAGACAAGATTACCCATACTGTTGTAACTTCCCCTAAGCTCACCTGTAGACAAACATTCACTTTCCGAGGAAGACATTTTATGTGCTTTTTTTGCGCCAAATCCTCCGGAATGATGGGCTAAAGACCCAACAGAGCACACAAAAAAAACCTTGCCAGCCGCCTGAAACGCCAGCACTGCGCCGTCACATCGGCCGCTCGGGGCGTGTGCCTCGAATACAGTGCACCTTGCCGGGCCACAGCAGGAGGCTCCTTCTGCTCCATACTCTGGTTCTCTTGATAGTAGTGATGTGGGAGTAGTAATGTCCTGATTTGGAACCGGTACACTTCTGACCTCCAGGTGTGCACATACTACAGTTTTGGATACCATATAGATTTTGAGAAGCAAGTTATCGGTATAGGTTTGACAAAAAACCTATTGTGCATTTCTAGCGGTAAAAGTTTGGAAACGACCGGTGGGCCGGATCGAGACATTTGGCTGGCCTGACGTGGCCTGCATGGCGCAGTTTGGCTGAACCAAACGTGATCAAAGTCCATCATCTCCCTCATTTGTTCGCTCGACTATTGAAAGACGAGGCGCCCAAATGCTCGCTCTTCTGTAACACCTCATTCTCCAGGCTTTGCTGCACATCTTGAAATGCGGTCAGAACGACGGGCGATGCCTGCATACAAGCCTTATTTTTGCGGAGGTTGATTTCATAGCGATGGCTTTGAATGCCAAGTCGGACGGCAAACAACACATAGAGATCTCACGAGGATGTGCAGTGTTTGGGCGGAAGGGGGTTAAAGGTGAGAGGGGGTCAAGAGGCAACATTATGACAAAACATTAGGTACACCTGTACCATTCTGCGTTGATAAAGATGATAATGCTCTTCTGCTGCTTTGCATGACGTCCTCAGGCCTCTTCTTACTTAAGTGTGTGTGTGAGCATCCTTTAGCTTGCATCTTTACCAACCAAGAGCACGACTCAAGCATCAAAGATGACATTATGGCTCTCCTGTTTGCCTCCCATTTAGTCGCTTACGTAACATTTACACATTCCTCCGGGTCCACGGCTTCCAGCATACTTCTGCAGCTACCGTGTGTCTGTTACATACATAGAAACCGCGAGAAACTGAAACAGACACACAAAGCAAAGTCCGCGAAGGCACGTTCAGATGACGAGCAACGGTTTTGCAATTAACTAAATAAAATGGAAATACAGTCATCCCTTGTTTATCGCAAATATTAACAAATAGCATAGAAAACCTGTTTACAATCTTCAAAATGCATTTTTTTTTACATTATTAGAGCCCTCAAGATTTGTATTACCCAGGATAGTAGATATAATCAGAAAAAAAGCAAACAGATTACATTAATAATATACTCACATGTTAGTTGTTCCTTGTAGTGGCGGTTTTCAATGGCTTTACACTCTTATTCCCAAATGTAGCAGGCAAAATAAGAGTAAATAAAACATGGAAGACATAATTAAAATGCCTGCTCGAAGCAATGTGTTCCCTAGGGCCGTGATTCCCATCAGGGCTACGTCAGCAAATTGCAGTATGCCAATACTGAAAATACAGTAAATACAGTAATCCTGCACAAAATTACGTTTTTTCAAATGGTTATTTATAAAAGATGGATGTTTTGTGGTTGACTATGGGCTGTTATTAGTCCAAATATTGCAAGACAAGTTACATGTAGTATTGTGGCCACTAGGCATCAGTAATGTTATGAGACATGTTATTAAATGATATTACCTTTCACACTGCATGGAGACCGGCTACTGAGCCAGCAGAGCTCAGCCCACATTGCATGGCTAAGTTTGAGTGGGCGAAAAAAAGGTTCTCCACTCATCATGTGTGGAAGTGGTACGTTTTTATCTCCTCTGTCCTCTATTTATACTCCGTTTGAAACCCTTCCATAAGTTTGGTTTAAACCCTACTTACCCCTGGGGTGCAAGACCTCACTTTTTCTTCTTGTCCCACCTGACTTCTCCATTTAAAGTCTCCCAAGTTAAAGTTGAGACCGCTACGCCAGGAGAGAGGAAAACTCACCCAAGTAATAACAGACTGATGCGTGCAGGCGGCCCAACTACATCCAGACCATGAATAACAGAGTAATCGTTTTAAAATACTCACAGCACAAGACCCTACACTTTATGGCGGCTTCTCTTATTTAGATTTAACTAGTTTAACTAGTTAGCTTGCAAGCTGGCTATGCTAGCGGCAGCCGTCCCTGCAGAGATCTTGTAACCTGAACAATGGGACGTAAACAAAGACTAACAAGTGTATAAAAGTGACTATAGGGATGTTATTTCATGTCAATGAGGCTCTAATAATGTTAAGTGTACTCATGGTCTGACAAAAAGGCTCTGGGGCTACACTGCAATAGATAGAGTAAGGGAGCGATGTTGCTAGGGATGACTGTTTTGTTGAGTTTTAGGCCCTCAAATGTGCGAGACTAACCACGGAATAATAATAATAATAATAAAAAACAATGTAAAAATATAATTTAACAAAAAAACTACAAAACAACAACAGCAAAAATGGAAAATCAGCAGTAGTTTTACAAAAATTTGTTTAAACTTGTAATATTATGAAAAACAAATAATTTCTGGAAAATTGAGTTACAAAAAGCTACAATGTTACGGGAACAAAGCCAAAATTATAAAAAAAATAAAAAACACAGCAGAACAAGAAAAAGGAAAAAAAACAAAAGGATAAAGTCAAAATATTAAGAGAAAGTCATATTCTAAAGGGAAAAAGTCACAATTTTACAAAAATAAGCTCAGAATATTATGTTTTTTAAAAGTTGTAATACAAACAAAACAAAAAGTTAAAAATATAGGCTGTAGAAAAATATATTATGGGAATAAAGTCAAAATATTATGTGAATAAAGTCATAATATGACATGAAGATAATTGACAAAGATTATTTGAGAAGAAAGTTGAAATATTTGGGGGCAAAAAAAGAGAGTAAAGTTGATGCCAATGATTGGCCTTTTCATCTAATTGATATCACAAAGCTGAGATGCAGTTTGATACTTATCATATCTACATATGGTGCTTTACAAAATATCAAAGTGGCAAAGTCGCACCCTTTCATTTTTCAGTGGCCGTCAGTAGAAAAAGTTTGGAGGCCCCGGCAATACAGCCTTCGCCGCTCGGGCCTCAATAAACGCCGACTACTGTCGAAAAAGTGACTTGCTAAGTCATTCTTTGGAACTGATGCGCTAACTTTGCCTGCATGTGGAACCTCACACCATTCCTTCCCATCTCTGTTTTCATGCTAAAATTGGGTTTCGCGATGTTTACATTTTTGGGGGTCTCAAAAACGGCAGCTGAAGCCCGCTAGGCAGTCGGACCGGCACTTTCCTAAAAGTGGCTCAATATTTGATGATTTATATATTTAATACCAATCAACACTAAATTTTGACCATAATGACCATTTACCATAACCGCCCCAATTTCAGACGCGTTATATCCAAGTACAGTGGAGTGACTGGACTGCTTAAGGTCGATGCAAACAAATATGGCACGTTGGGGGATTGGGGGAGGAGCCAAGACAGCAAAAATGAGGCTGGGTGGGGGTCGTCTGGCATGCTGCGGGGGCACACGTGTTCCCTTTCGACCCGTATCACCCTCATTGTATGTGCACACACAAAGGGGAAATGTGGTGAGAGAAAGGGCATAACCGGGAGTGGTCGAGGGGAAGGGGTGGGGTGGGGTGGGGGCTTTAAAAAGCCCGATTCAGATGCTGCTGACGGTGTTTTCAGACAATAATGTCATCATAGTTCCCTCGTCCCACACAAAGGCCAAGCTTGTCTCGTTCTGTGAGTGTATGCAGCACACACACACGAAGCCCTTCCGTCACTGGATCATGCAATGTTGGGGGAGGGGCGCACGGCTACATGCACATCATAACAAAAACACACAATCTGATTGACCCCCCTTCCCCCCCCGCCTCACTAGCCACTGCATATAAACACAAGCAATAATGAGCTTTTTCAACACACGACATGCACCCCTGACAAATCTGATTATGTTTTTATTTTCACCACTGAAAACCCCCCACATATGATATTATCGGACAGCACCTGTGTCAAAATGCTTTTTGTTGTATAGGATTTGGCCTGCGACTTTGCTGTGTTTGTTTGTTGGTGACCCCGCCACACGACCAAGACGTCTGCTTTCACACCAAACTAAGCAATAATATGATTAGGCCTGTCACGGTTGTAACATGAGACAACATCAGACTGGCTTAGACACACAGTCCGTGACACATCTATTACATTTCGGTGAAAGTCCGGATAAATGTGCAGGATGCAGGATTTCTTTTCAAGCATTCTTTTGGCACATTTTTATTTCATGTCTCGCCGAATAAATGACCAAACGGAGGCGTGTACAATGTTATCTTTTCAAGGATCCCTGCGTGAGCGTACCCCAGCATCGTTTCGTCCATCTTGCTCTATGCTGACAACACATGGACCCCCAAGGACACTGGAGGGAAACTGCTGTTTCCACATGCACGGCGACAAAAGCACGCACGCGTGCTGTACAATATAAATAATAACAGCATGCCCCCCAAATCAGTTGGACTCAGTGAAAAGAAAGTGTGCACTCCTGGTTCATAGTGTGAGAAAGCAGGAAGATATGGTGTCAAATAAAGCACGTTCAGGCAAAGAACTAGCATGTAATGTGCATTTGATCTGAACAATGCACGATTTACTTCTTCCAGCCAGTGACAAGACACAAGGCAGAGTTGCAACTAAACGAATCTCCCAACTTGGTGGCACCTCGGTTTGGTGCAAAACTGCCGGAGTCGGCTGCCGCTGAAAATGAAAACAACCCAGGAAGCGGGGCTTTCAAATGGAGCGCTCGGTGCGCAAAATGCTTGGCTGTCGCCGCAAATGCGTCGTCTTCTTATAAAGACCTGAAGTCAAAGCCCACGCGAAGCACTTGCACGCGCCTGGTCCGTTCTGTGCACTGCTGGCAGCCAAAAGGGGGTCAAACCTGCAGATAAGCACCCACAGGTTGCCCGGTTGCAGTAATAACAAAGGATATCAAATCTCCTCTGATGGCTTATTCTGACGTTCATCCGTTGCACTCGTATCACGCGAAATTAATAATCACCATAGCAAAAGCGCACTTACGATTTTAAGGGATTCTGAATTGCAGTCGCCATTTTCCAGCTGGACTGTAACGTAATATTCCAAATCTCGGTGTAGTTCGGGACCCAAATGATGCGAGGGGGTGGGGCACCAATGCGGTCCTGCACACTGTGGAGCCAATGACACAGCAGCATCAGTGTAGTGGGCGTGGCTTCCGAGAAAGCTGTCAAAGTCAAACCGCCTATCATATTACATTCATTTTTACTGTATGTGTAACCAAAATTGCTTTTTGTGATGCGAGCATGACCGAGAACGTTTCGTTTGTGATGATTTATTTGACCGTAATAAGCACATAATACACAACACAGTCACCATAATTCAATAAAAATATAATACAATTACGTTAGAATGATTTTGAGATTTATGGAACGACAGCGTTGCTTACTATTACAGTATCGTTTAAACAAGAGTCAGCCAATGAGATCGTGAAACGTCATTTACTACGTGAGGCGGTTGACCAATGACAAGCGTTTGAAGGCGGGCTAACATGGCGTAAACTCTTTGCTAGGTAGCTAGTTTTTAATCTCAAAACTATGCCATTTACTTCAATGAAACTGCAAAAATGGCACACGTTTTCTGATGTGGTGTGTAACTTATTATCGCGCCTCTGAGCGTCACTTCTAAAACAGAAATCTTACGTCGCGTGGGGAGTTTTGTACAACCCAAGAATCGCCCAACTTTGGAAAGCTAACCCGGGGCTACATTGGAACAAATGAGCGTCAACAACAACGTGGCGACCGTTTGGTAGGTACGAATAGAGCTACGATGAAAAGGTGGAACGACGGGAGAAAAGGAGAGAGTCAGTTCCCGCACAGAGGACAAGGAGCCACTCGGAACCGGGGACGGTACCGAGACAGGCAGCGGAGACCTTCAAGGGACGACCGGTGGTGCGTTTAGGGACTTACTTCTATGCTAGGGAATGCCATATATGTTCGTCTATGTTTTGTCGACAAACATGAAGCAGCGACAGCAAGTTATGTAAATATCGTTTGCTACACTTTATTATATATCCACAGGAATGGGTATGGCGATGCAGGCCCATCATTCAGAAGACCCCAGGGTGGATCTGACAATCAATCCAGCTCGTCTTCCTCCTCAAACAGCAGTTCAGCACCCGGTCAGTACCAGACATAAACGCAGCCTATCTCAAGCAATTTCTTAAATGTTGCTTTTGTGTAAAAAAAAAATCCCACACACTACAAGCAACCGTTGAGTACCAGGTGTATCACCAGAACTACTAGGTTTCTACTTTGACCCGGAGAAAAACCGATACTACCGCTTGTTGCCGGGACACAACAACTGCAACCCTCTGACCCGTGAGCAGCTGCGGGATAAGGAACGGGAGAAAGAGAGAAATTGGATGCTGGTGGAGGATGGAAAGAGCAGAAAAGTACTACATTGATCTGACACAATCAATTCGTATGTCAACATTAATATCGGAGCAGATGAATGTTATCGTCATAGGAAGCTCCCAGAGCAGGACTGAACACTTTGTTGCTGCTGCAGAAACGACGTCTTGGCCTGCTACCCGAGATGTCCTACTGCAGGTACTATGGCGTTGCGAGCGCATTTGGGGCAAATGTGTCCCAAGTTTGTGTTACCACAGTTCCTGTGCACTTGCAGGCGGGTCCACGAAGGGAAGGTAGGAGAAATGAGACGCCACAAATTGCAGACGCAGACCACGGACAACTTCAGGCACATCGTGGTCAGTGACTGGGGCTGACGCGGACGTTTGAGACTATGTTTTCATATTTTGGAGTTATTTACCTGCATGTCGCCTTCTCAGGCCGACTCTGCTTGCGAGCAAGTGTTCACCGTCAACGACATGGCTCACGGGGGCTGCAAGTACGGCGTCATGAGCTTCAGCAGCAGCAGCCGGGGGTCGTTGTCGGTGGAAACCTGTGACAACCTATATGTTACCTATCAAAAGGTATTTGCACTCAATGGACTACTCTTTTATGCACCATCCAATTAGATCCAATGCAAGAGATGAGTATGAAGAAGAGTATAGATGTGACTTGGCTGTAATTTAATATGTCTTATGTGTTTTGAGACCATCTTTATTGTGTTTTAGGTGAATTCCCTCTGCTGGGCTTCTGTCAACTACCCCAACTCTCACGTGTTGTATCCTGCAGACGTGCACTTTTTTCTTTGTTGCTTCCTTTAACCACTTTATTGTTGCTGTCCTCCTTGACACACTGTCCAGGCTGTGTCTGGTTGGCGGGGCGCACAGTCCCAGCTGCGTGACGCTACTTCCGGCCTCACTCTTCAGCAACTTCAACCCAGGTAAAATCACTTTTTTCATTTTGACATTCTATTTTGGTGACGCCATTTAGCTACACCAGGAAGTCACATGACTGAAGACAAAAATGGATCTAAATAGCATTAGCAGTGCGCTTGCTAGTCACCGCGAAAGATTTTCAACGGATCAGCAAAACTTAGCTACATTATAGCAATCTAATGTATATTATTTATTATGTATTGTTTAAAACTATGACAGGAACAACGGCAAATTAATAGCACTAAATGAATACAGAGCCACCATCCACCCATACGAGCCTGGACTTTGTTTTTCAGTCCATACCATCATCAAATCTTACCTTTATGCATTCCCACATAGTATCAGCACTTGGGAGCAAATATGAAGTGAAAGAAAAAGGGAAAGTACTGTGTAGTAGTCTTATCTGTGCAGCGTGGGGGAAAGTTAGATGGTGCGTTCACAGACCGTCAAACAAAGTTTGACAGGTTGCCGCGTGCAAATATGCAAAAACTGTATTTTTAAGAATAAAATAATGGACTTTTTTTTCTTCAAAATTTGTATCCATCTACATAAAATTGTATGTAGTTACTGAAAAAAAATATCGTGCTTCAAAGTTTCCCCTTAAAGCATGCTTGGGGATATTCTAGGATTGCCTTCTTTGTTTTAGAATTTACGATTGATGGCTACGTCAACAAATGTAACTGTCAAATCGAATCGTATCGGTTGTACACTGTATGGAATGGTATGGAATGGTTTTCTTTTTAAAATGCACCCTTTTTTAGTCTAGCGTCTAGATGCGTATTGAGTCATTTATCACAAAGACAATTACATCCCTACTCCCTATAAACAGACTTCACACTGTGTAGGGCCCCACTATCAAAGGGGGCGCATACTTGACAAATGCCTTTTCATTTTGTTTTTATTATATCAACATTGACCAACCGCACCCTCAATGTCTGCGTGAAATGGTTTGGTTCTGCATGAATGCACTCACTGCTGCTGACGGGGCCTAGTAGCTAGTCAGTCCAAATAATATTCTGTTTAGGGCCCCATCTTGGTCAAGGGTAGCCCTGAGTTTGATGCTGAATTGTAGAGGTGTACCTAATGAAGTGTTCTTCTCCATGAACAGATCAGCCGGGGATGCTCTACAACTTTAAGATGCCTGCAGCCTGGTCTTGTGCTTGGTGTCTACATCCCAAGTTTGACAAGATGTTCAGTGTGGGTCAGTGTAATCTTTAATTCAAGGTCACATATTGTATTATATGTCGACAACGTTAAATAAGTGCCACACTAGGTGGTGTTAGACTTGATGCTGGAATTTAGACAGTTACAAAGTGGTTTTTGTAAGCCCTACTGGGAGCGTGCTGTTGTGTGTCTAGCTTTAATTCCAATGAGCCGTGTGTCTCCAAGAAAAGCTATTGTATACTTAATCCACTTTCTAGTAGGGCTGCACGTTAATTACCGGGCTGATATCAGGGAATTATGTCATCATACTGATAAATCCGATACCCGATCATTAAAGAAAATGCTCCAATGTGGCGAAATTACCCGCACTGTGCAGGTGAGCAAATCAAGCACTCCTTTTTTCTCCTGCTTCTGGCGTTAACCGCCAGTTGTATCCTTCCCTTGAGCGCATTTGTAAACAAGCATTCCTTGTAAAAGGAAGGATGTACCAAATGCTTTGCGGTGAGAGGAAAAAGCCTTACTAGCCACCTGAATCGCCAGCGCCGCGACTTTCGAAGGCTGCAAAATGTTTGCCAGAGACCTCCGTGGCGTCACACTGGCTGCTCTGAGCTTGCGGCCAAACATAGTGCACCGTACTGGGCCACGCCTTATGGATCCTGCCACTCTGTATTCCGGTTCACCTGATAGTAGTGATGTCATGATATTTCAACGGGTACACTTGGTCAAATTCAAATTTGTTCTAATCCTCCTTAACCCCCTGGTGTGCACAAACCGCAGTTAAATCTAAATTTAAAGAAGTAGATAGAAAAATCAGTTATCAGTATCATATCAAAGCTGCACGATGGTTGAGTGGTTAGCACGTTGGCCTCACTGTCAGGAGATCTGGTTTTGAACACATTCCAGAACCATGCATGTTAGGTTAATTGGCGACTCGAAATTGTTCACAGGTGTGAATGTTTGTTTGTCTGCCCTGCGATTGACTGGCGACCAGTCCAGGGTGTACCCCGCCTCTCGCCTAAAGTCAGCTGGGATAGGCTCCAGCATACCCGCGACCCTAATGACGATAAGTGGCATAGAAAATGGGTGGAGTATCATTTCGAACTTGAGAAGTATATAGTTATCAGTATCGCTTTGAAAAACACATACTGTGCTCTGCGTTTTACATATACACTGTACATGTAACGCTGCACTTGTCCAACATAATAGATATGACATACAGCAACATAACATTAAGTGGGACAAGGAGGACACAAACATTAGCATAGCCGTGTGGTGCTAAAGTGCTAACAGCACCATCATGCTAGGTTTGCTGAAGAAAAACACCATGGTCAAAACTCATACCTCCCGCATCTGTAGCTGACTGACAGATAGTTGGCAGAGCTTATTTTAAGATGTGTAGTGAAGCCTTAATGAAAAGCCGCAATTTTAAAAAATCAGCGATTGAGCACCTCTTCTCTCAGGAGTTGAGTGCGTGACCTTTTTCTAATGTTAAGCTCTATGGACGCTTACAAGATTACTTCTTTAAAAGGTGGATTTTGCTCAGATATAAAAGGTGTGTTGACATGTTTCACACAGGTCTGTCTCACAAGGTGGTAGTGCAACATGCCGTCACTGCACAAAAACAAACCATCAGCGTTGGAAGTGACGTCCTTGCCCAGCAATTTTGCATCGGAGTGAGTCAAGAACAAATATTAGCTTCAGTGTTAGACGGATTACAACGTGACAAGCAACTATTTACCAATGGCATCCAGGCTCCCGTTCTGTTCAGCGGCTGCCGATCCGGCGAGATTTTCGGCACGGACCTGCGACAGCTAGGCAGCTGCAGGGATCACAGCTGGAAGACCACAAGCTTCCGACAGGAGTCGGCGATCACATGTGTGCGTATGCTCCAGGATGACAACTTCCTGGTGGCTGCGGACATGTCGGGGCAGGTCAGGATTTGCGACTCTTAAGATGGGAGGGAGTCATACAGAGCTGATTTGGAAGTGTGTGCAGATCAAACTGTGGGACGTGCGCTCCACAAAGCCCGTGCAGGAGTACAGGGGTCACCACAACGAGCACGCCCACCTACCCATCCACGTCAGCGAGCCAGAGGGGCTTCTCTTGGCTGGTAAGAGAACCAAACTGCCTACCTGAGAAGCTCACAAATAATATTCACGACGCCTCTTCTTGTCTGCAGTGGGTCAGGACTGCCACACCAGGTTCTGGAGCCTGAGGGACGCCCACCTCCTGAGGACCATCCCGTCGCCCCACCCAGCGGCTAACGACGCCATCCCAAGCGTTGTATTGTTCTCCAACATCGGTGGCCGCCATTCCCAACATCGGCGCCCACCATTCCCCAGCCTGCTGATGGCTGTCAAGCAGGATGTCTTCTACTTTCCTTATAACACGGACTACCCAGAAGGCGGAGAGATGATGGATATTTAAATTGACAGGACACTTCACTAGGTACACTGCCTTCATAGATAATGCCCAGGGTTTATTATTGTGCTTCATACTGTGAGCTGTTTCAAATATTTTGGATACATCTCTATCTAGGTGACTTCAAGGTGGGAAACAAAATGTAAACAGTGACCAGTTTATTCCATGAGTGCAGTGACATCATTGAAACCGACCCCCTCCCCCCAACAAGAATAGATTGTGTCCTTGGCAGATATAGTGAGGAGGTTTCAATAAACAAAAGTATTCCAAATTTGTAAGCCCTCTGCTCCCATTATGCCTTGACTGAGCTTCAGATAACTAACAGCAAAGCGGTATTTGAGGTTCCAGCCTCAAAGATCCTGTCAGGTACTCGTATTGCTAATGCCACATTGCAAGTAAAAAAACAAACATAACTCAGAGAATTAAAACAGTCTTATTAGGCTCTTCTATTATGAGCCGCCTTTGTTTTTAAATGCATTAGCTACAAAGTCTCATAGGGTTACTAGCACAGGTATATGGGCTCTAATTATATAAGGAAGATTGTAACTATACTACTAAAAAAAGTATAAGAAAAGACAAGGAAGCAAAAGCTTGTGGAGCAAAAAGGTCAAAATGAGGTGTCTTGTGACCAAAAACGTGCAAAAGTCTCAGGATGCCATTACAGCAGCAATACTATCGTCACTGTAAACTGTACTTGAAGGTAAAGTGTGCTTTGTTTTTGCAATTTTGCCCAATCCTGGTGTGAGACATGATCACACATCTCTTTTCTCTGCGTTCTAAAGGTATACAAACAGCTAAAAATGAGGTAGCTCATTGATGCATGTAATTGGACGCACCTATTCCACCCGGAAAACCCCCAAAAAGCGCCAAAAATGCACCATTTATATAATGTGTTAAATATTAACCAAGCTACATTGTGTCATTATATTGTTATTAAAATTGTTACGCCCAAGAACTACGTTCCTGGCGTAGAGACACTACGTAGACACCACACCGGCTAGCTACTAGCTGGCTATCGTCTAGCTTCACCACACAGAGTCTCACAATGCCTCAGGCCACTAGCGAAAGGTAACGCTACATATTGGAGCTGCCACCACATCAATGCACCAAAAAGGAAGTTCTGCTAATGTTTAAAAGGACCAAAATACAGCAAATTAGTGTAAGTGTTACATGTTATAAATGTTGTAAATGTGCCTGTTACTACATGCTCACAGCACGGATATAAAACTATAACACCTTGTTGGGAGCTTTTTGGAGGTGTTTTAATATTCGGAATAGGTGTGTCCTATTATATGCCTCTTTTTATCTGTTTTTGTACCTTTTAGAACGCACAGAAAAGAGAGACGTGTGTTCGTGTCTCACGTAAGTACTGTAGATGAGGGGCAAACTTCCAAAAATGTGCACGTTTCCTTAAATGACAGGTTGCATGGTTGTGTGTCTCTACTGTGTCAGTCTTATGATTGATGGATGACAGGACCACACGCCCCAAAATCAACCTCCTCCAAACAGGAAATGGATTGCAGGAATACATGTTAGGTAATAACAATCTAGACCTGTAAGAATAAACGTAGGGATTGTCCCCAACTTGATTATATCTCGTGTGTTCTCGGCTTGTTTATAGTCCCTGACTAACAGAAAATGCCATCAAAATGTCCGTCAGGCTGCTTCTGCTAGAGTTCTCCTGTCTTCTGGCTGCAAACGCTGCACACCCTCACCGGGTGATCCCATCCCCTGGAGGGCACGGCGCGCCGCTCCTGCGAGCAGTCCTCGCACACGCCCTGACCGCAGGCGCGGCAGTGGTGGATGGAGAGGCGAGTGGCAGAGAACTCCCTCTGACAGCCGCAGCAGGAGTGGATGTCCTGATCTGGGACCCAGTAGGCGGGACGCGCGGCGTCCTTCACCAAGCCTGGAGAACAGCAGGGAAGGTGAATAACGCCGGTTACAGGTCAGTGTGAGGGTTTCCTGGAAGATTCTCACCTAGAGGTATGTCAATGGCGCCGACCACAGCACCGAGGGTGTTCTGAACAGCCTCCCCGACCTTCCTTGCTATCAGGGTGCCTCCTTCCTCCTCCAAGGCCGCATCTAGAAGCTCTACAACAAGCAGTTGCCAATCACTGATAACCGCTAAAGTACAGCTCACTTGTTTGGGTGCCATTCCCAAGCCTTCATTTGCGTACCTGTCGGGATCCCCCTGTTATGAAAACAGGCGTCACAGACTCTAACGGGTGCAAGCCCCCAGCCTCTCTCCGGTACAGGCCGGGTTTTGGAGGAGCAGGCATCGCAGAAACCTTCGCCACAGGCCCGGCAGTGATGCTTTGTGTCATTGGGTTGAAACGCCACCGCACATTTTTGGCATTGCTGCACATTAAACAAGACAATGTTTCTGTAATGTTAGCATTGTCCTAAAAGGATTACATTCATCCGCGTTTCACAGCAAAACAACAGTGGAAGCACTTCCTTTCAAAAGTGGGTGCTATGCTTGTTCAACTGCAGATACTTGATGTGGAATTCATGCTATGGTGATTGATGAGGCCCTCTAGAGGTAGAAAGGAGTATTACAAGTAGATTGTATAGGATTTTGCAGGGGCCAACTACCGTACCTACAGTACCACCCCAAACATTATAATAATCAAGTAAAAGTTGTTTTATTTTGGAAGTTTAACATAAAAGATGAAAACAACAAATTTTATTGAGCCTTCACACGCAAATTGACATATCTCAAGCAGTTCCTTGTTCTAAACGCTGACTAAGACTTTCAGCTTACAAAAAATCACAAAACTCAGAAATTTTTTTAAGCTGCAAGACCTGATCAGCAAAATTCAAAGGGAAAATAAAACTTGAAATATATTGATATTATTCGATTATATAATATGTCAAATTCACCTGTAAAGTTAAATTGCAGAAATACATCCTTTTCATCATATTCAAATTTTCTGGTTAGTGCTGTACATTCTGAGGTGACATCAGACGCTTTACAGACTAATAACTATTTTACATACGTTCATAATTAGCATTGTAATTATACACAACTCAATTGCTGCAGTGCTTCCTTGAGGGGGCGTTGACTAGAATGCTTATAAAGAGTAGGTGTGAGGGAGTGGAGGGGCACCTAATCAATGACGCGCCTCTGTCATTGATCATAACATATATACACATACACAAACTGTTGTTAATAGGTGTGTCACAGGACACCTAACTCAATCACTCCACCTTTGTTGAGGGCTTGTATTTAATTAACAAACAATTGCATGATGCAAGAAACACTTAAATGCGCACCCTTACTTGCTAAATATAGCAATAAGGCAAGTCCCAACATCTAGGTGGGGTGATCTGATTATGTTCTACAGTGTTCCATTGGTAATGGTAAATTCGCAAAATGTACGTTTATAGTTCATGGTGCCAGTCATGACAAAGTAGTTTGCAGCTCAACTTTATTGCCGGAAGTGACATAAACACTTCTCGAAGTACATCATCAACTTGGTTGGGTGTTTTTTTCATCAAAATGGTAGTCATGCCAAAATGTTGCTGGATGTTCACTGCTTTTGAATGATATTGTAAGGTTTAAGAAAATAACGGACGAAGTATGTGCAGAGAACGGGGGACAGATGGACTCCCACCTCAACCTTCTGTTCTTTGACATCTTCTGAGGAACATCTTTACAATAAGCATTTGGCTTGAAGGAATGGTATAAACACATTTTGAAAGAGGATGCTATCTGCTGGTAGACAAAACAAGACAGAATGACAGAATGTGTATATATACACACGTGTATACACACACACACTCAGTGTTTGGGCGGAAGGGGGTTAAAGGTGAGAGGGGGTCAAGAGGCAACATTATGACAAAACATTAGGTACACCTGTACCATTCTGCGTTGATAAAGATGATAATGCTCTTCTGCTGCTTTGCATGACGTCCTCAGGCCTCTTCTTACTTAAGTGTGTGTGTGAGCATCCTTTAGCTTGCATCTTTACCAACCAAGAGCACGACTCAAGCATCAAAGATGACATTATGGCTCTCCTGTTTGCCTCCCATTTAGTCGCTTACGTAACATTTACACATTCCTCCGGGTCCACGGCTTCCAGCATACTTCTGCAGCTACCGTGTGTCTGTTACATACATAGAAACCGCGAGAAACTGAAACAGACACACAAAGCAAAGTCCGCGAAGGCACGTTCAGATGACGAGCAACGGTTTTGCAATTAACTAAATAAAATGGAAATACAGTCATCCCTTGTTTATCGCAAATATTAACAAATAGCATAGAAAACCTGTTTACAATCTTCAAAATGCATTTTTTTTTACATTATTAGAGCCCTCAAGATTTGTATTACCCAGGATAGTAGATATAATCAGAAAAAAAGCAAACAGATTACATTAATAATATACTCACATGTTAGTTGTTCCTTGTAGTGGCGGTTTTCAATGGCTTTACACTCTTATTCCCAAATGTAGCAGGCAAAATAAGAGTAAATAAAACATGGAAGACATAATTAAAATGCCTGCTCGAAGCAATGTGTTCCCTAGGGCCGTGATTCCCATCAGGGCTACGTCAGCAAATTGCAGTATGCCAATACTGAAAATACAGTAAATACAGTAATCCTGCACAAAATTACGTTTTTTCAAATGGTTATTTATAAAAGATGGATGTTTTGTGGTTGACTATGGGCTGTTATTAGTCCAAATATTGCAAGACAAGTTACATGTAGTATTGTGGCCACTAGGCATCAGTAATGTTATGAGACATGTTATTAAATGATATTACCTTTCACACTGCATGGAGACCGGCTACTGAGCCAGCAGAGCTCAGCCCACATTGCATGGCTAAGTTTGAGTGGGCGAAAAAAAGGTTCTCCACTCATCATGTGTGGAAGTGGTACGTTTTTATCTCCTCTGTCCTCTATTTATACTCCGTTTGAAACCCTTCCATAAGTTTGGTTTAAACCCTACTTACCCCTGGGGTGCAAGACCTCACTTTTTCTTCTTGTCCCACCTGACTTCTCCATTTAAAGTCTCCCAAGTTAAAGTTGAGACCGCTACGCCAGGAGAGAGGAAAACTCACCCAAGTAATAACAGACTGATGCGTGCAGGCGGCCCAACTACATCCAGACCATGAATAACAGAGTAATCGTTTTAAAATACTCACAGCACAAGACCCTACACTTTATGGCGGCTTCTCTTATTTAGATTTAACTAGTTTAACTAGTTAGCTTGCAAGCTGGCTATGCTAGCGGCAGCCGTCCCTGCAGAGATCTTGTAACCTGAACAATGGGACGTAAACAAAGACTAACAAGTGTATAAAAGTGACTATAGGGATGTTATTTCATGTCAATGAGGCTCTAATAATGTTAAGTGTACTCATGGTCTGACAAAAAGGCTCTGGGGCTACACTGCAATAGATAGAGTAAGGGAGCGATGTTGCTAGGGATGACTGTTTTGTTGAGTTTTAGGCCCTCAAATGTGCGAGACTAACCACGGAATAATAATAATAATAATAAAAAACAATGTAAAAATATAATTTAACAAAAAAACTACAAAACAACAACAGCAAAAATGGAAAATCAGCAGTAGTTTTACAAAAATTTGTTTAAACTTGTAATATTATGAAAAACAAATAATTTCTGGAAAATTGAGTTACAAAAAGCTACAATGTTACGGGAACAAAGCCAAAATTATAAAAAAAATAAAAAACACAGCAGAACAAGAAAAAGGAAAAAAAACAAAAGGATAAAGTCAAAATATTAAGAGAAAGTCATATTCTAAAGGGAAAAAGTCACAATTTTACAAAAATAAGCTCAGAATATTATGTTTTTTAAAAGTTGTAATACAAACAAAACAAAAAGTTAAAAATATAGGCTGTAGAAAAATATATTATGGGAATAAAGTCAAAATATTATGTGAATAAAGTCATAATATGACATGAAGATAATTGACAAAGATTATTTGAGAAGAAAGTTGAAATATTTGGGGGCAAAAAAAGAGAGTAAAGTTGATGCCAATGATTGGCCTTTTCATCTAATTGATATCACAAAGCTGAGATGCAGTTTGATACTTATCATATCTACATATGGTGCTTTACAAAATATCAAAGTGGCAAAGTCGCACCCTTTCATTTTTCAGTGGCCGTCAGTAGAAAAAGTTTGGAGGCCCCGGCAATACAGCCTTCGCCGCTCGGGCCTCAATAAACGCCGACTACTGTCGAAAAAGTGACTTGCTAAGTCATTCTTTGGAACTGATGCGCTAACTTTGCCTGCATGTGGAACCTCACACCATTCCTTCCCATCTCTGTTTTCATGCTAAAATTGGGTTTCGCGATGTTTACATTTTTGGGGGTCTCAAAAACGGCAGCTGAAGCCCGCTAGGCAGTCGGACCGGCACTTTCCTAAAAGTGGCTCAATATTTGATGATTTATATATTTAATACCAATCAACACTAAATTTTGACCATAATGACCATTTACCATAACCGCCCCAATTTCAGACGCGTTATATCCAAGTACAGTGGAGTGACTGGACTGCTTAAGGTCGATGCAAACAAATATGGCACGTTGGGGGATTGGGGGAGGAGCCAAGACAGCAAAAATGAGGCTGGGTGGGGGTCGTCTGGCATGCTGCGGGGGCACACGTGTTCCCTTTCGACCCGTATCACCCTCATTGTATGTGCACACACAAAGGGGAAATGTGGTGAGAGAAAGGGCATAACCGGGAGTGGTCGAGGGGAAGGGGTGGGGTGGGGTGGGGGCTTTAAAAAGCCCGATTCAGATGCTGCTGACGGTGTTTTCAGACAATAATGTCATCATAGTTCCCTCGTCCCACACAAAGGCCAAGCTTGTCTCGTTCTGTGAGTGTATGCAGCACACACACACGAAGCCCTTCCGTCACTGGATCATGCAATGTGGGGGGAGGGGCGCACGGCTACATGCACATCATAACAAAAACACACAATCTGATTGACCCCCCTTCCCCCCCCGCCTCACTAGCCACTGCATATAAACACAAGCAATAATGAGCTTTTTCAACACACGACATGCACCCCTGACAAATCTGATTATGTTTTTATTTTCACCACTGAAAACCCCCCACATATGATATTATCGGACAGCACCTGTGTCAAAATGCTTTTTGTTGTATAGGATTTGGCCTGCGACTTTGCTGTGTTTGTTTGTTGGTGACCCCGCCACACGACCAAGACGTCTGCTTTCACACCAAACTAAGCAATAATATGATTAGGCCTGTCACGGTTGTAACATGAGACAACATCAGACTGGCTTAGACACACAGTCCGTGACACATCTATTACATTTCGGTGAAAGTCCGGATAAATGTGCAGGATGCAGGATTTCTTTTCAAGCATTCTTTTGGCACATTTTTATTTCATGTCTCGCCGAATAAATGACCAAACGGAGGCGTGTACAATGTTATCTTTTCAAGGATCCCTGCGTGAGCGTACCCCAGCATCGTTTCGTCCATCTTGCTCTATGCTGACAACACATGGACCCCCAAGGACACTGGAGGGAAACTGCTGTTTCCACATGCACGGCGACAAAAGCACGCACGCGTGCTGTACAATATAAATAATAACAGCATGCCCCCCAAATCAGTTGGACTCAGTGAAAAGAAAGTGTGCACTCCTGGTTCATAGTGTGAGAAAGCAGGAAGATATGGTGTCAAATAAAGCACGTTCAGGCAAAGAACTAGCATGTAATGTGCATTTGATCTGAACAATGCACGATTTACTTCTTCCAGCCAGTGACAAGACACAAGGCAGAGTTGCAACTAAACGAATCTCCCAACTTGGTGGCACCTCGGTTTGGTGCAAAACTGCCGGAGTCGGCTGCCGCTGAAAATGAAAACAACCCAGGAAGCGGGGCTTTCAAATGGAGCGCTCGGTGCGCAAAATGCTTGGCTGTCGCCGCAAATGCGTCGTCTTCTTATAAAGACCTGAAGTCAAAGCCCACGCGAAGCACTTGCACGCGCCTGGTCCGTTCTGTGCACTGCTGGCAGCCAAAAGGGGGTCAAACCTGCAGATAAGCACCCACAGGTTGCCCGGTTGCAGTAATAACAAAGGATATCAAATCTCCTCTGATGGCTTATTCTGACGTTCATCCGTTGCACTCGTATCACGCGAAATTAATAATCACCATAGCAAAAGCGCACTTACGATTTTAAGGGATTCTGAATTGCAGTCGCCATTTTCCAGCTGGACTGTAACGTAATATTCCAAATCTCGGTGTAGTTCGGGACCCAAATGATGCGAGGGGGTGGGGCACCAATGCGGTCCTGCACACTGTGGAGCCAATGACACAGCAGCATCAGTGTAGTGGGCGTGGCTTCCGAGAAAGCTGTCAAAGTCAAACCGCCTATCATATTACATTCATTTTTACTGTATGTGTAACCAAAATTGCTTTTTGTGATGCGAGCATGACCGAGAACGTTTCGTTTGTGATGATTTATTTGACCGTAATAAGCACATAATACACAACACAGTCACCATAATTCAATAAAAATATAATACAATTACGTTAGAATGATTTTGAGATTTATGGAACGACAGCGTTGCTTACTATTACAGTATCGTTTAAACAAGAGTCAGCCAATGAGATCGTGAAACGTCATTTACTACGTGAGGCGGTTGACCAATGACAAGCGTTTGAAGGCGGGCTAACATGGCGTAAACTCTTTGCTAGGTAGCTAGTTTTTAATCTCAAAACTATGCCATTTACTTCAATGAAACTGCAAAAATGGCACACGTTTTCTGATGTGGTGTGTAACTTATTATCGCGCCTCTGAGCGTCACTTCTAAAACAGAAATCTTACGTCGCGTGGGGAGTTTTGTACAACCCAAGAATCGCCCAACTTTGGAAAGCTAACCCGGGGCTACATTGGAACAAATGAGCGTCAACAACAACGTGGCGACCGTTTGGTAGGTACGAATAGAGCTACGATGAAAAGGTGGAACGACGGGAGAAAAGGAGAGAGTCAGTTCCCGCACAGAGGACAAGGAGCCACTCGGAACCGGGGACGGTACCGAGACAGGCAGCGGAGACCTTCAAGGGACGACCGGTGGTGCGTTTAGGGACTTACTTCTATGCTAGGGAATGCCATATATGTTCGTCTATGTTTTGTCGACAAACATGAAGCAGCGACAGCAAGTTATGTAAATATCGTTTGCTACACTTTATTATATATCCACAGGAATGGGTATGGCGATGCAGGCCCATCATTCAGAAGACCCCAGGGTGGATCTGACAATCAATCCAGCTCGTCTTCCTCCTCAAACAGCAGTTCAGCACCCGGTCAGTACCAGACATAAACGCAGCCTATCTCAAGCAATTTCTTAAATGTTGCTTTTGTGTAAAAAAAAAATCCCACACACTACAAGCAACCGTTGAGTACCAGGTGTATCACCAGAACTACTAGGTTTCTACTTTGACCCGGAGAAAAACCGATACTACCGCTTGTTGCCGGGACACAACAACTGCAACCCTCTGACCCGTGAGCAGCTGCGGGATAAGGAACGGGAGAAAGAGAGAAATTGGATGCTGGTGGAGGATGGAAAGAGCAGAAAAGTACTACATTGATCTGACACAATCAATTCGTATGTCAACATTAATATCGGAGCAGATGAATGTTATCGTCATAGGAAGCTCCCAGAGCAGGACTGAACACTTTGTTGCTGCTGCAGAAACGACGTCTTGGCCTGCTACCCGAGATGTCCTACTGCAGGTACTATGGCGTTGCGAGCGCATTTGGGGCAAATGTGTCCCAAGTTTGTGTTACCACAGTTCCTGTGCACTTGCAGGCGGGTCCACGAAGGGAAGGTAGGAGAAATGAGACGCCACAAATTGCAGACGCAGACCACGGACAACTTCAGGCACATCGTGGTCAGTGACTGGGGCTGACGCGGACGTTTGAGACTATGTTTTCATATTTTGGAGTTATTTACCTGCATGTCGCCTTCTCAGGCCGACTCTGCTTGCGAGCAAGTGTTCACCGTCAACGACATGGCTCACGGGGGCTGCAAGTACGGCGTCATGAGCTTCAGCAGCAGCAGCCGGGGGTCGTTGTCGGTGGAAACCTGTGACAACCTATATGTTACCTATCAAAAGGTATTTGCACTCAATGGACTACTCTTTTATGCACCATCCAATTAGATCCAATGCAAGAGATGAGTATGAAGAAGAGTATAGATGTGACTTGGCTGTAATTTAATATGTCTTATGTGTTTTGAGACCATCTTTATTGTGTTTTAGGTGAATTCCCTCTGCTGGGCTTCTGTCAACTACCCCAACTCTCACGTGTTGTATCCTGCAGACGTGCACTTTTTTCTTTGTTGCTTCCTTTAACCACTTTATTGTTGCTGTCCTCCTTGACACACTGTCCAGGCTGTGTCTGGTTGGCGGGGCGCACAGTCCCAGCTGCGTGACGCTACTTCCGGCCTCACTCTTCAGCAACTTCAACCCAGGTAAAATCACTTTTTTCATTTTGACATTCTATTTTGGTGACGCCATTTAGCTACACCAGGAAGTCACATGACTGAAGACAAAAATGGATCTAAATAGCATTAGCAGTGCGCTTGCTAGTCACCGCGAAAGATTTTCAACGGATCAGCAAAACTTAGCTACATTATAGCAATCTAATGTATATTATTTATTATGTATTGTTTAAAACTATGACAGGAACAACGGCAAATTAATAGCACTAAATGAATACAGAGCCACCATCCACCCATACGAGCCTGGACTTTGTTTTTCAGTCCATACCATCATCAAATCTTACCTTTATGCATTCCCACATAGTATCAGCACTTGGGAGCAAATATGAAGTGAAAGAAAAAGGGAAAGTACTGTGTAGTAGTCTTATCTGTGCAGCGTGGGGGAAAGTTAGATGGTGCGTTCACAGACCGTCAAACAAAGTTTGACAGGTTGCCGCGTGCAAATATGCAAAAACTGTATTTTTAAGAATAAAATAATGGACTTTTTTTTCTTCAAAATTTGTATCCATCTACATAAAATTGTATGTAGTTACTGAAAAAAAATATCGTGCTTCAAAGTTTCCCCTTAAAGCATGCTTGGGGATATTCTAGGATTGCCTTCTTTGTTTTAGAATTTACGATTGATGGCTACGTCAACAAATGTAACTGTCAAATCGAATCGTATCGGTTGTACACTGTATGGAATGGTATGGAATGGTTTTCTTTTTAAAATGCACCCTTTTTTAGTCTAGCGTCTAGATGCGTATTGAGTCATTTATCACAAAGACAATTACATCCCTACTCCCTATAAACAGACTTCACACTGTGTAGGGCCCCACTATCAAAGGGGGCGCATACTTGACAAATGCCTTTTCATTTTGTTTTTATTATATCAACATTGACCAACCGCACCCTCAATGTCTGCGTGAAATGGTTTGGTTCTGCATGAATGCACTCACTGCTGCTGACGGGGCCTAGTAGCTAGTCAGTCCAAATAATATTCTGTTTAGGGCCCCATCTTGGTCAAGGGTAGCCCTGAGTTTGATGCTGAATTGTAGAGGTGTACCTAATGAAGTGTTCTTCTCCATGAACAGATCAGCCGGGGATGCTCTACAACTTTAAGATGCCTGCAGCCTGGTCTTGTGCTTGGTGTCTACATCCCAAGTTTGACAAGATGTTCAGTGTGGGTCAGTGTAATCTTTAATTCAAGGTCACATATTGTATTATATGTCGACAACGTTAAATAAGTGCCACACTAGGTGGTGTTAGACTTGATGCTGGAATTTAGACAGTTACAAAGTGGTTTTTGTAAGCCCTACTGGGAGCGTGCTGTTGTGTGTCTAGCTTTAATTCCAATGAGCCGTGTGTCTCCAAGAAAAGCTATTGTATACTTAATCCACTTTCTAGTAGGGCTGCACGTTAATTACCGGGCTGATATCAGGGAATTATGTCATCATACTGATAAATCCGATACCCGATCATTAAAGAAAATGCTCCAATGTGGCGAAATTACCCGCACTGTGCAGGTGAGCAAATCAAGCACTCCTTTTTTCTCCTGCTTCTGGCGTTAACCGCCAGTTGTATCCTTCCCTTGAGCGCATTTGTAAACAAGCATTCCTTGTAAAAGGAAGGATGTACCAAATGCTTTGCGGTGAGAGGAAAAAGCCTTACTAGCCACCTGAATCGCCAGCGCCGCGACTTTCGAAGGCTGCAAAATGTTTGCCAGAGACCTCCGTGGCGTCACACTGGCTGCTCTGAGCTTGCGGCCAAACATAGTGCACCGTACTGGGCCACGCCTTATGGATCCTGCCACTCTGTATTCCGGTTCACCTGATAGTAGTGATGTCATGATATTTCAACGGGTACACTTGGTCAAATTCAAATTTGTTCTAATCCTCCTTAACCCCCTGGTGTGCACAAACCGCAGTTAAATCTAAATTTAAAGAAGTAGATAGAAAAATCAGTTATCAGTATCATATCAAAGCTGCACGATGGTTGAGTGGTTAGCACGTTGGCCTCACTGTCAGGAGATCTGGTTTTGAACACATTCCAGAACCATGCATGTTAGGTTAATTGGCGACTCGAAATTGTTCACAGGTGTGAATGTTTGTTTGTCTGCCCTGCGATTGACTGGCGACCAGTCCAGGGTGTACCCCGCCTCTCGCCTAAAGTCAGCTGGGATAGGCTCCAGCATACCCGTGACCCTAATGACGATAAGCGGCATAGAAAATGGGTGGAGTATCATTTCGAACTTGAGAAGAATATAGTTATCAGTATCGCTTTGAAAAACACATACTGTGCTCTGCGTTTTACATGTACACTGTACATGTAACGCTGCACTTGTCCAACATAATAGATATGACATACAGCAACATAACATTAAGTGGGACAAGGAGGACACAAACATTAGCATAGCCGTGTGGTGCTAAAGTGCTAACAGCACCGTCATGCTAGGTTTGCTGAAGAAAAACACCATGGTCAAAACTCATACCTCCCGCATCTGTAGCTGACAGATAGTTGGCAGAGCTTATTTTAAGATGTGTAGTGAAGCCTTAATGAAAAGCTGCAATTTTAAAAAATCTGCGATTGAGCACCTCTTCTCTCAGGAGTTGAGTGCGTGACCTTTTTCTAATGTTAAGCTCTATGGACGCTTACAAGATTACTTCTTTAAAAGGTGGATTTTGCTCAGATATAAAAGGTGTGTTGACATGTTTCACACAGGTCTGTCTCACAAGGTGGTAGTGCAACATGCCGTCACAGCACAAAAACAAACCATCAGCGTTGGAAGTGACGTCCTTGCCCAGCAATTTTGCATCGGAGTGAGTCAAGAACAAATATTAGCTTCAGTGTTAGACGGATTACAACGTGACAAGCAACTATTTACCAATGGCATCCAGGCTCCCGTTCTGTTCAGCGGCTGCCGATCCGGCGAGATTTTCGGCACGGACCTGCGACAGCTAGGCAGCTGCAGGGATCACAGCTGGAAGACCACAAGCTTCCGACAGGAGTCGGCGATCACATGTGTGCGTATGCTCCAGGATGACAACTTCCTGGTGGCTGCGGACATGTCGGGGCAGGTCAGGATTTGCGACTCTTAAGATGGGAGGGAGTCATACAGAGCTGATTTGGAAGTGTGTGCAGATCAAACTGTGGGACGTGCGCTCCACAAAGCCCGTGCAGGAGTACAGGGGTCACCACAACGAGCACGCCCACCTACCCATCCACGTCAGCGAGCCAGAGGGGCTTCTCTTGGCTGGTAAGAGAACCAAACTGCCTACCTGAGAAGCTCACAAATAATATTCACGACGCCTCTTCTTGTCTGCAGTGGGTCAGGACTGCCACACCAGGTTCTGGAGCCTGAGGGACGCCCACCTCCTGAGGACCATCCCGTCGCCCCACCCAGCGGCTAACGACGCCATCCCAAGCGTTGTATTGTTCTCCAACATCGGTGGCCGCCATTCCCAACATCGGCGCCCACCATTCCCCAGCCTGCTGATGGCTGTCAAGCAGGATGTCTTCTACTTTCCTTATAACACGGACTACCCAGAAGGCGGAGAGACGATGGATATTTAAATTGACAGGACACTTCACTAGGTACACTGCCTTCATAGATAATGCCCAGTGTTTATTATTGTGCTTCATACTGTGAGCTGTTTCAAATATTTTGGATACATCTCTATCTAGGTGACTTCAAGGTGGGAAACAAAATGTAAACAGTGACCAGTTTATTCCATGAGTGCAGTGACATCATTGAAACCGACCCCCTCCCCCCAACAAGAATAGATTGTGTCCTTGGCAGATATAGTGAGGAGGTTTCAATAAACAAAAGTATTCCAAATTTGTAAGCCCTCTGCTCCCATTATGCCTTGACTGAGCTTCAGATAACTAACAGCAAAGCGGTATTTGAGGTTCCAGCCTCAAAGATTCTGTCAGGTACTCGTATTGCTAATGCCACATTGCAAGTAAAAAAACAAACATAACTCAGAGAATTAAAACAGTCTTATTAGGCTCTTCTATTATGAGCCGCCTTTGTTTTTAAATGCATTAGCTACAAAGTCTCATAGGGTTACTAGCACAGGTATATGGGCTCTAATTATATAAGGAAGATTGTAACTATACTACTAAAAAAAGTATAAGAAAAGACAAGGAAGCAAAAGCTTGTGGAGCAAAAAGGTCAAAATGAGGTGTCTTGTGACCAAAAACGTGCAAAAGTCTCAGGATGCCATTACAGCAGCAATACTATCGTCACTGTAAACTGTACTTGAAGGTAAAGTGTGCTTTGTTTTTGCAATTTTGCCCAATCCTGGTGTGAGACATGATCACACATCTCTTTTCTCTGCGTTCTAAAGGTATATAAACAGCTAAAAATGAGGTAGCTCATTTATGCATGTAATTGGACGCATCTATTCCACCCGGAAAACCCCCAAAAAGCGCCAAAAATGCACCATTTATATAATGTGTTAAATATTAACCAAGCTACATTGTGTCATTATATTGTTATTAATATTGTTACGCCCAAGAACTACGTTCCTGGCGTAGAGACACTACGTAGACACCACACCGGCTAGCTACTAGCTGGCTATCGTCTAGCTTCACCACACACAGTCTCACAATGCCTCAGGCCACTAGCGAAAGGTAACGCTACATATTGGAGCTGCCACCACATCAATGCACCAAAAAGGAAGTTCTGCTAATGTTTAAAAGGACCAAAATACAGCAAATTAGTGTAAGTGTTACATGTTATCATAAATGTGCCTGTTAGTACATGCTCACAGCACAGATATAAAACTATAACACCTTGTTGGGAGCTTTTTGGAGGTGTTTTAATATTCGGAATAGGTGTGTCCTATTATATGCCTCTTTTTATCTGTTTTTGTACCTTTTAGAACGCACAGATAAGAGAGACGTGTGTTCGTGTCTCACGTAAGTACTGTAGATGAGGGGCAAACTTCCAAAAATGTGCACGTTTCCTTAAATGACAGGTTGCATGGTTGTGTGTCTCTACTGTGTCAGTCTTATGATTGATGGATGACAGGACCACACGCCCCAAAATCAACCTCCTCCAAACAGGAAATGGATTGCAGGAATACATGTTAGGTAATAACAATCTAGACCTGTAAGAATAAACGTAGGGATTGTCCCCAACTTGATTATATCTCGTGTGTTCTCGGCTTGTTTATAGTCTCTGACTAACAGAAAATGCCATCAAAATGTCCGTCAGGCTGCTTCTGCTAGAGTTCTCCTGTCTTCTGGCTGCAAACGCTGCACACCCTCACCGGGTGATCCCATCCCCTGGAGGGCACGGCGCGCCGCTCCTGCGAGCAGTCCTCGCACACGCCCTGACCGCAGGCGCGGCAGTGGTGGATGGAGAGGCGAGTGGCTGAGAACTCCCTCTGACAGCCGCAGCAGGAGTGGATGTCCTGATCTGGGACCCAGTAGGCGGGACGCGCGGCGTCCTTCACCAAGCCTGGAGAACAGCAGGGGAGGTGAATAACGCCGGTTACAGGTCAGTGTGAGGGTTTCCTGGAAGATTCTCACCTAGAGGTATGTCAATGGCGCCGACCACAGCACCGAGGGTGTTCTGAACAGCCTCCCCGACCTTCCTTGCTATCAGGGTTCCTCCTTCCTCCTCCAAGGCCGCATCTAGAAGCTCTACAACAAGCAGTTGCCAATCACTGATAACCGCTAAAGTACAGCTCACTTGTTTGGGTGCCATTCCCAAGCCTTCATTTGCGTACCTGTCGGGATCCCCCTGTTATGAAAACAGGCGTCACAGACTCTAACGGGTGCAAGCCCCCAGCCTCTCTCCGGTACAGGCCGGGTTTTGGAGGAGCAGGCATCGCAGAAACCTTCGCCACAGGCCCGGCAGTGATGCTTTGTGTCATTGGGTTGAAACGCCACCGCACATTTTTGGCATTGCTGCACATTAAACAAGACAATGTTTCTGTAATGTTAGCATTGTCCTAAAAGGATTACATTCATCCGCGTTTCACAGCAAAACAACAGGGGAAGCACTCCCTTTCAAAAGTGGGTGCTATGCTTGTTCAACTGCAGATACTTGATGTGGAATTCATGCTATGGTGATTGATGAGGCCCTCTAGAGGTAGAAAGGAGTATTACAAGTAGATTGTATAGGATTTTGGAGGGGCCAACTACCGTACCTACAGTACCACCCCAAACATTAGAATAATCAAGTAAAAGTTGTTTTATTTTGGAAGTTTAACATAAAACATGAATACAACAAATTTTATTGACCCTTTACACGCAAATTGACATATCTCAAGCAGTTCCTTGTTCTAAACGCTGACTAAGACTTTCAGCTTACAAAAAATCACAAAACTCAGAAATTTTTTTTTAAGCTGCAAGACCTGATCAGCAAAATTCAAAGGGAAAATAAAACTTGAAATATATTGATATTATTCGATTATATAATATGTCAAATTCACCTGTAAAGTTAAATTGCAGAAATACATCCTTTTCATCATATTCAAATTTTCTGGTTAGTGCTGTACATTCTGAGGTGACATCAGACGCTTTACAGACTAATAACTATTTTACATACGTTCATAATTAGCATTGTAATTATACACAACTCAATTGCTGCAGTGCTTCCTTGAGGGGGCGTTGACTAGAATGCTTATAAAGAGTAGGTGTGAGGGAGTGGAGGGGCACCTAATCAATGACGCGCCTCTGTCATTGATCATAACATATATACACATACACAAACTGTTGTTAATAGGTGTGTCACAGGACACCTAACTCAATCACTCCACCTTTGTTGAGGGCTTGTATTTAATTAACAAACAATTGCATGATGCAAGAAACACTTAAATGCGCACCCTTACTTGCTAAATATAGCAATAAGGCAAGTCCCAACATCTAGGTGGGGTGATCTGATTATGTTCTACAGTGTTCCATTGGTAATGGTAAATTCGCAAAATGTACGTTTATAGTTCATGGTGCCAGTCATGACAAAGTAGTTTGCAGCTCAACTTTATTGCCGGAAGTGACATAAACACTTCTCGAAGTACATCATCAACTTGGTTGGGTGTTTTTTTCATCAAAATGGTAGTCATGCCAAAATGTTGCTGGATGTTCACTGCTTTTGAATGATATTGTAAGGTTTAAGAAAATAACGGACGAAGTATGTGCAGAGAACGGGGGACAGATGGACTCCCACCTCAACCTTCTGTTCTTTGACATCTTCTGAGGAACATCTTTACAATAAGCATTTGGCTTGAAGGAATGGTATAAACACATTTTGAAAGAGGATGCTATCTGCTGGTAGACAAAACAAGACAGAATGACAGAATGTGTATATATACACACGTGTATACACACACACACGCACACACGTGTGTATATATACACACACGTATATATATACACACGTGTATATACACACGTGTATGTACAAACGTGTATATATACATACACACACGCATATACACACACACGCGTATACACACACGCGTATACACACACACGCGTATACACACACGTGTATACACACACACACGCGTATACACACACACGCGTATACACACACGTGTATACACACACGCACGCGTATACACACACACGCGTATACACACACGTGTATACACACACGCACGTGTATACACACACGCACGCGTATACACACACGCACGCGTATACACACACACACACGCGTATACACACACGTGTATACACACACGCACGTGTATACACACACGCACGTGTATACACACACGCACGTGTATACACACACGCACGTGTATACACACACACACACACGCACACGCACGCACGTGTATACACACACGTGTATACACACACACACACACGCACGTGTATACACACACGTGTATACACACACACACACACACGCACGTGTATACACACACACACGCACGTGTATACACACACGTGTATACACACACGCACGTGTATACACACACACACACGTGTGTATACACACACACACACACGCGTATACACACACGCGCGTATACACACACGCGCGTATACACACACGCGCGTATACACACACGCGCGTATACACACACGCGCGTATATATATATGTGTGTGTGTGTGTGTGTGTATATATATATGTGTGTGTGTATATATATATATGTGTATATATATGTGTGTATATATATATATATGTGTGTGTGTGTATATATATATGTGTATATATAGTATATTTCACAATAGCGACACGACTGCAAAGCATTATACATGTTGAATAAACATCTCCTGACAGCAATATGTGCATTGTGGGAGGCCGGGCGGTGGCTTATCCACATACTGTATACAATCAAACAAGCTATAAAAACCCTTTATGTTTATTAGGACGTCGAGAAAACAATAATTGAAGGACAAGCAACCCCGGAGTAATTTACACTTACCATTATGTGTTTTAAAGGTGGCCAATTTTAATTTCCACGTCAGCAGGCTTAAGTCCGTGTTCTGCAAGGTCTCTATTTCATATCCAAATGTTTCTTTCTCCTCAAAATCTATTGACACATTGTTCAAGTCTTGGCTGCAATCAGAGTAAACAACCACCATGTTTGTTTACCCGAGTGATAGAACTCCGATGGGGTCACTGCTGGAAATGACGCTGAACTGCAAGAGCTACTTCGTCATGGCTGGACCCATGAACTTTAAATGCCATTTTTGCAAATTTACAGGCCACCTTCAAAAATCGAACAATGTAAAACATAATAACGAACAATATATAACATATTTAACAAAGAATAATGTCTGGGAGCCTCGCACAGTTTTTCTCCAAACAAGAAATCTTGTCACGTTTTATAAAATCACATTTTTGCAACACATTGAGATAGTTAAGTGTTTTAAAAATGTATAATGTTGCTGTGACAACTTCATTTTCCCGCACGCGATCAAAGTATCTCTGCTCAAAAAAATAAATAAAGAGAACACTTAAAGAACACAGTGTAACTCTAAGTCAATCAAACTTCTGTGAAACCAAACTGTGCACTTAGGAAGCAACTCAGATTGACAATCAATTTCATAGGATGTTGTGCAAATGGAATAGACAACAGGTGGACATTATAGGCAAGTAGCAAAACACCCCCGATAAAAGAATGGTTCTGCAGGTGGTGACCGCAGACCACTTCTGAGTTCTGGCAAGCTTTCTGGCTGATGTTTTGGTCACTCTTGAATGCTAGTGGTGCATTCACTTTAGTGGTAGAAAGAGACGGAGTCTACAACCCACAGAAGTGGCTCAGGTAGTGCGGCTCATCCAGGATGGTACATCAAAGCGAGCTGTGGCAAGAAGGTTTGCTGCGTCGGTCAGTGTCATGTCCAGAGCATGGAGGCGCTACCGGGAGATGTGGAGGGTGGCTTAGGAGTGCAACAACCCAGCAGCCGGACCGCTACCCCCACCTTCGTGCAAGGAGAAACAGGAGGAGCACTGCCAGAGCCCTGCAAATTGACCTCCAGGAGGCCAGAAATGTGCATGTGTCTGCTCAAACGGTCAGAAACAGACTCCATGGTGTTATGTGGGCCCGACGTCCACAGGTGGGATTTGTGCTCACAGCCCAGCACCGTGCAGGAGTCCGGTATTTGCCAGAGAACACCAAGATTGGCAAACTCGCCACTGGCGCCCTCGTGCTCTTCACAGATGAAAGCAGGTTCACAGTGAGCACATGTGACAGACAAGTCTGTAGAGGCCGTGGAGAATGTTCTGCTGCCTGCATCATCCTCCAGGATGACCGGTTGGCAGTGGGTCAATAATGCGGTGGCATTTGTTAGGGGGGCCGCAAAGCCTCCCATGTGCTCGCCAGAGTTAGCCTGACTGGCATTAAGTACCAAGATGAGATCCTCAGACCCTTTCTGAGACCATGGGTTCCTCCTAATACAAGACAATGCTAGACCTCATGTGGCTGGAGTGTGTCAGCAGTTCCTGCATAACAAAGGCATTGATGCTATGGACTGGCCCGCCCGTTCCCCAGGCCTGAATGTAATTTAGCACATCTGGGACATCATGTCTCGCTCCATCCACCTGTCCAGAACTTGCCGGATGCTTTAGTCCAGATCTGGGGGGGAGATCCCTCATGAGACCATCCGCCACCTCATCAGGAGCATGCCCAGGCGTTGTAGGGAGGTCATACAGGCACATGGAGGCCACACACACTACAGAGCCTCATTTTAACATAAAATTCATTAAAGACATCAAAGTTGGATCAGCCTGTAGTGTGTGTTGAGTGTGACTCCAAATCCAGACCCCCATGGATTAATACATTTGATTTCCGTTTGTTGTCAGCACATTCAACTATGTAAAGAACAAAGTGTGTAAGAATGTTCCACTCATTCAGATCTAGGATGTGTTATTTTAGTGTTCCCTTTATTTTTTTGAGCAGTGTATATTCATTTATCATGCACGTTGATCACATTACCAGGATGAGAGAGTTTGGTGTCCAGTAGATGGGAGCGATCTGGTCGGTCAGCCAAGAGGTGACTGCTTTGGCCGGCTTGACGCTGAGCTCCGATACGGACTGGGAGATATATTTGACGCCATCCAGCAACCTCTGGGCGGCGTTGTGGTTGTCTTTCAGAAAACTGTCAGACTAAAATGAGCGCAGAGTGAACCCATGTTGATGTGCTGGCTGACATGTGGTAGCTTTGATGTTTCAGTATAAATGCCGTTTGACCAATACTCCCAACAGGAAGCAAGGTTGTTAGCTTTGTGAGGGTCATTCGCAGCCGACTCACCCCCGGCCAGATGTGCTGGATCTCTGTCCGTACCACCGTTTCCACCGGGTCCTGGTTTCCGTACCAGTACTGCCTGCTTCGGTAAATCACGGCACAGTTGGGGCACTCGATTACATAGCTGGAAAACACACAACCGTGACAAAGAGACTGATTTTCATGCTGGCTCATTACGTGTAAGAATGCCAAAAAAAAAAAACTTTTATCCTGGAATAATGCCCATAAGTCTATTTCGGTGCCACTGACTTACCCAGACCATGCGTAAATGGCCAGGCCAAACCACGGCGAATCAGATGAGGCGGTCGTTTTGGGAACCACGATCACCTCTTTGCCTCCCTCGTAGCAGGCCTGCAAAGTTTGGACGCTCAGATCAGGCAGATTCCCAAAATCAACAGCACCAACGTGCGCTCACCTTGCATGTGTAGATGCGGTTGTCATAGTGTGGCGAGTAGCGGCAGCGTTGTTTGGCCTCGTGTTCGAGTCCCTCCTTGAGGTGATTCATACTGTTCTTACACCCTGAACTGAAAGTGATTCAGCCAATATTAATAGCGCTAATGAGTTCATTGTAAATAACAGTGAAGAACACGGTCGGCTTTCACACCAACAGCCAAGTTGATCATAACATAATAACATAACAACAACCAAAACTTTTTATAGCGCATGCAAGGGTAGATAACGCTGCTGGTTGCTGTCCTATTTTGATGCTACAAATGCAGCTTCTGCTAAACAATACATTAGGAGGTGGCTATACAGCCACAAGTGTTAATGCTAATGGGTTTTGGCCCAACTAGAGACCCCGGCGGTTATTTGCTTTAGTAGTCCACGCCCCTGCTGACTATAAAAACCCCTCTTAATTGAACCGATGCTTTAATTAGAGTAGTAAAATAGTCTGGGTACATACCCACAACTCAGGCAGATGCAGGAGCAGGTGAAGTACTCATCTGGGAAGAAGGAGTTGCTGGCCATGTGTTCGTCGGGGATGTCGCCACTGAAACGCTCGCTCAGCGCCTGGCAGGAGCGGGAGAGGTGGGACATTGGAGGAGTCGTCATTGGTGACAAGCTGGCAAACCCAAAACGCGCCAGACCTGCAGAGCCTTGAAGATGACACCTGCAGACCGCGGCGAGCGCGTGGCATTGTTGTCCAGCTGTTGCTCCAGGCCTCGCTGCAGCCCGCTGAAGTCCGTGGGCGGGTTATAGGTCCGGGTCCCGCAGTACTGCACGGAGCTGAACGCTTCAGGAAACAGACCCACTTTCCTGAAACGCTCCTGGACGAGGCGGTCTGCAGATTCAGATGGCTTGTCTACACATCAAAACATTTTTTCAAAGACTGTGACAGAAAGCGACTCGGACCCCCTTTGATTCTGTACCTGATCCTAACAACTTGGTGTGGACCGTCTCGTGGAAGATAATGACCGCAGGGCCCAGGGTGGACAGTGGGACGTCTAGGCCGCAGCGCGTGGTGGTCGCCTTCAACTCCCGGGAGAAATGCTTCAGGTAAGCCTCTGAGGCATCACCGAGGAACTTGAAGAGGTCGTCGTGGAGGCGGTCGGCGTGGGTCCTGTAGATGATGATGTCTGAGATGGCCAGGACTTTGAGGAGGAGGCGGGTTCGCTGACCCTGGCTGGATCCTGAGAGGAAATGGGAAAGAATGCAGAAGGTGCTACGGCAATGATGGCATTAAGCAACTAATTCCTCAAGTGGCAAAATTCTGCTATGTCAAGTCCTGTAAAGTGCTTACCAGCTCCAAGCAGTCCTTCCGTGTCAATGATAACCACTCGGTGAAAAGGGTCCATGGCCGCCCACACTCCCACCGTGCAGGATTCCTGCGTGGGAGAGGTTTTGAACACTTCCTTTCCGTGAAAGAAGGTGTGGTTCAGCGTGTGGGACTTCCCCTCGCCGGTGTTCCCAAAGATGGAGACCACTTTGAGGAGCTCCTCTGCTCTGCATCCCAGTCTACTCACAAACTCCTTCTCATCCTTGACCTGCGTGTGAAATTCTCGCAAGAGTAACCCCTCCCCATCTGTCCACCAATCCAAGAGTTTTCATTTCAAGGCACTCACCTGCATCTCCTCTCTCTCATCCACTAACAGGAAGCTGCACACCTTGTCCAGCTGCTCTCTAAGAATCTCCATCTCCGACTCCCCCGATACCACACTGTTCTCCTGGGGGGTTTTGGCCGGGGGGTACGGCGTGAAGGGGTGTTTCCTCTTGTTCACGCCACTGTGCGTTCGCTTCTGGCAGTCCAAACACAGATTGATCTTGCATCCCTGGCAGCGCACCGCCGCTCGCAGCCGTCCGGCCATGACAGCGCCCCCGCCGCCGCCGTCCCCTTTACACGAGTCACAAAAGGGAACGTGACCCGGGGAGATGCGAACGCGGTCGTGGTTCCTCATGCGGTCCTGGCGATGGAGCTCCAGCTCGCAGCGGGCGCATTGCAAGCTGCTGCATTCGTCGCATTCAAAGGCGGCCTCATCCGAGCCCCCGCAGGCGTAACTTTCTTGGCAGACTAGTACCGTGTTCATTCCTTTATCTACAGCTGGACCTTGACCACTCATGGCCCACGTTTAGAGATGCTGATAATGGAGGCGCAGATGGGTTACTCCAGAAAATTGTTTTAAAAGACCTAAAGTTGCACTACAACCACAACCTTTTGACCTTTGTCTCACACTATTACTGTTCCTCCTTCATACACTTGAATGCATTGTTTTTTAAACATTTGTTTTGAATATTTGACAGGCTTCCGTTGGGTCGAATACAGCATAAAAAGCACTCAAACCTGAGTTAAAAAATACCCTTAACGCTAACCCTCTACTATATGTAATATAGGGTAATATGATTTTGTTTTATTGCGCAATGGTTGTTTTGTTGTGACCCAACACTAATGAAGCAAGTGTTATCTATCCTGCATCTTTTACGTTATTTACACGGTAATAAATTGGTAGCTGTGTGTTTACTCAAATCCACCACGCAGGTATTGGTGATTAGATAATTAGACTACAAGCAGACGTTGTACCGTGGACAAAAGCATTAACCGTCACCATTTCCGTCGACTGACCTCGCAGTTGTTAGCAGCCCGGCCGACGACGACTGGCTTGGTAGCTGTAGACCGTTGCCTTGTCACGGTCTAAAACCGGCCCCCAAATCTAATAAGAGCACAGCATAGCGCCTAGCGCCGCGTACTAACCTGACAGTGCGGGAGTCCGCTCGCTGCTGGGCTATTTATTCTGTGTCACCCCCAGGAAATGTTGATGTTGTTGCTTTTACAGCAGCTGATCGGCTTGTTTTTATCCAGGGGTAAAAAGTCATCAGAGTCGCAATGCATTCTGGGAACTGTAGTATAGTGTCCACTGTGTACGTCTCACGCTAAACCACCGTTTGTCTGTTTGTGCCACTGTAGCTGGGTTGTAATATTTTATCACAACACTCAGCTATTTTGACTTGTTTGATTTATTGCTGGTCTCTTTCGACAACAATCGATGTCTGTGCTGTTATTTCTACTGTACTTTGTACGTTTTCCCAGAATGCTTTGTAGCCGCCAGCTGTCAGGGGGTTCGCTTCTTATAATGCCCGGAACACACCGATGTTTGTAGACACGTGTTCGCTTTGATAATTCTCGCTGAAGAGTAACTGGGACGCCCGGGTGAAAATAGCAACTACACCCCCGTGTTGTCTCGCCTTTCGTCGCCTATAGTCAAGTTTTTTGCAATACATCCGGTATTTTGTTCCGAATTTAATGTTAAACCGCTGTCACATACAAAGTTATTGTTAGTTCTCGGTACATGAAACCATTGCGGGGAAGTTATTTATTTGGCGCAGTTGACCTTGGATGCTAATTGTAGCTCAATGCTAACCACCTATCTTCCCTGCTAGCTTGAGTCAACTCGGTTCACTTGTATTATTCTTTGGAAGATGGAGGATCAAACTTACACGGACATTAGTGGCAAAACAATATCACTGGAGTGTCAGAATCACTCTGGTTTTTGCAGGGAGTTCACTGTCAGCTCCCCTAAAGTGTCCATCGGTAAGGTGATGGTGTACACTTGTTCTGTTTGGCTAGCTGCATATACCGTGTTCTTCTTCACACAAGTAAGTACGCCTCACTATCGGCAATGTCATAATATGTCCAATATTACCTCAGCAAAATGGCTTCCAAAACATTTAAACCGCTGACATCATATCACACATAATGAACGTATTACATTGCGTTTTTTCAAACAAATACTCGACTAAGGCCTATAATTAGTCAAAACCGGTGCATATTTAAGCAAATTCCTCCCCAAATTAAGCATTTTCAAGTGTAAGAACGGCCAAATGCACTAAAATACACAGTACAAGCCATAAGAGTAGGGGTGTAACGGTACACATGGATGTATTGAACCGTTTCGGTTTTGCATGTTCGGTTCGGTCCACTTACGCACCGTTTCGGTTACATTTTATGCTATTTTTCCCATTAAATGTACTACTGCAGTGATCTAAGCGCTGCGCGCGGAACAAAAGTCCGGACAGAGTTTCCTCGAGGACGCCTCTAAGTGTCAGACACTACTGACTGATGGGGAGGACCGCTAGTAGCTAAATCATAACAAATGCCTGCGAGAAGTAGTGATGGGAAGTTCGGATCATTTTACCGACTCAGATTTTTGAGTCCCGTTCAGTAAAAAGAACAATTTTTTTTTCAAGTTATTTCGTTCATTTTAGCAAAATATAATTAAAATGTAAATGTTTCTTCCCTATCACATCTACTGCTTACACAAACGTTAATCACACTAAAAACAAGAAGAAATTATAATGCTATAAGAAACTGAAAATATGAATTCATTGTTTACCTGGGTATTTTGTCTATGAATTACTCACCTCACCTCTCTGTCCCTTTTCGAGTCGTTCGTTCATTACGTGACAGCGCCATGTGAGCTCAACCTATGCTGCATTA
>QODF01000058.1:3067550-3142995 GCA_024372805.1 Oostethus manadensis | reverse complement strand
ACTGTAAACAGTGTGAACTGGGGACTGCTTTCCCTTTCTGAGGTGTTGAACGGTTTGCCACAACCTCTTCTAGGCCCAGCCTAAGTCGTGCTCCATAGCCTCACAAAACTCCTCCCACACCCGAGTTTTTGCCTCGACAATTGCCAAAGCCGCGTGCCGCTTGGCCTGCCGGTACCAGTCAGCTGCTTCAGGAGTCCCACAAGCCATCCATGCTTGATAGGACTTTTTCTTCAGCTTGACAGCAGCCCTAACCCCCGGTGTCCACCATCGGGTTCGGGGCTTGCCACCACGACTGCCACCACGACTGCCACCGACCACCTTGCGGCTGCAACTACGGCTGGCTGCCTCAGCAATGGAGGCAGGGAATACGGCCCATTCGGACTCAATATCCTGGTCCTCCCTCGAGATGCAGGCGAAGCTCTGCCGAAGATGAGAGTTGAAGACTCAACGAACGGGAGACTCTGCCAGACGTTCCCAGCACACCCTCACTACGCGTTTGGGTCTACCAGGTCTGTCCAGGCATCCTTCCCCGCCATCTGATCCAACTCATCACCAGGTGGTGGTCAGTTGACAGCTCATCCCCTCTCTTCACCCGCGTGTCCAGAACATGCGGACAAACATGGTGTTTGTTATGGACAAACTGTGATTCGCACAGAAGTCCAGCAACAACACACCGCACGGGTTCAGGTCAGGGAGGCCGTTGCTGCCAACCACGCCCTTCCAAATCACACTGTCATTGCCCACATGGGTGTTGAAGTCTCCCAGTAGAACTATGGAGTCACCAGCTGGCATGCTCTCCAGCACCCCTCTGATAGACTCCTAGAAGGATGGGTACTCTGAACTGCCGTTCGGCGCATAGGCACAAACCACAGTCAGGACCCTTTCCCCAGCCCTAAGGCGTAGGGAAATAACCCTCTTGTTCACCGGGGCTGACTCCAGCACAGAGGCACCAAACCGGGGTGCTAATAATAAGCCCACACCAGCTCGCCGCCTCTCCCCTGCAGCAACTCCAGAGAAGACCAACGTCCAGCCCCTCTCGAGGAATTTGGTTCCAGAGCCCAAACTGTGGGTTGAGGTCAGTCCGACTATATCTAGTCGGAATGTCTCCGCCTCTTCCACAAGCTCGGGCTTCTTCCCCACCAGAGAAGTGACATTCCATGTCCCAAGAACCAGATTTGGTTGCCGAAGACCAGGTCGCCCGGACACCCGTCCTCGACCACTGCCCAAATCGCATTGCACCGGACCCTTATGCTTGCCCCTGCAGGTGGTGGGTCTGCAGGGTGGAGTTCCCGTGTGGCTTCTTCGGGCTAGGCCCCCGGCCAGGCCCCACGGGTGAAGGCCTGGCCACCAGGCTCTCGCCTGCAAGCTCCTCACCCAGGCCTGGCTCCAGGGTGAGGCCCGGGTATTCCACATCCGGGCGAGGTGCGGTCACTCCTTTTATTGTTCTTCATAGGGTCTTCTGAATCACTCTTAGTCTGGTCCGTCACCTAGAACTTGTTTGCCTTGGGAGACCCCACCTGGGGCATAAAGCCCCCGACATCATAGCTCCTAGGATCATTCGGGCACTCAAACCTCTCCGCCACGATAAGGTGGTGATTCATTATCAATATTAAGTTGCCAAATTTTTTTTTTTTGTCTTTGTCCATCAGTAAGCAAACCATAGCCTAATAAAACAATCAAAGCTTACAAGTTACTTATATTTAATAATCATACATTATTCTATAGCAGTGTTCATTTTTACTGTATAACAATTGTTTTTCCTATTCAGACTTGATATATTTGTGTAAGAAGATTGGTCAAAAAGAACATTGACAAAGTAAAAGCAAATACCATTTTGAATTTGAATGATTAATGTTAGTTTAAAATATTAACTTAATGATAAATCTAACTTTAAGTTGCAACCCCATTTTGAAATAAAAGTGGAGAGCTGAAGTCATTTACGAATGACTCAAACCCGAAGACTCGAGAAGTAAACTAATCGAATCTCTTTCTGGCTCATAGAGCATAGGTTAGGCTTATGGGGCTGCCACGTGATGAACGAATGACTCAAACCCGAAGACTCTAAACAGGTGAACTGATTCCACTACAGAACAGATAGGATGTTATGCAAATGCGCATGCGCTACTGAACGAATCACTCTCGAGACGATTCGTTCTTCATGAGTCATATATAAGATTCGTTCAAAATGAACGAGTCGTTCATGAACGACCCATCACTAGCGAGAAGGCTGAGCTGGAAACCCTCCCATTTCACTACAGTCTCCTGTTTGGGAACACTTTGGCTTCCCTGTTCCCTGTTCCCTTTCCAATGACGGATGGACAAAGGCAAGCGGATAAATCCAAAGTTGTTGTGTGTGTTGAGTGTGTTGACATTATTCCACGGAGATCGGGTTTGCTGCAGGAAACACGTCTAGCATGTTAGTGCACTTAGATGGTATCATCTGGCAGTGAATGTTACAAGAAAGAGAAGCAGCTTAGTGCAAACACCATTAGCTTCAGCTCACTACCTCTGTTGCTAGTGAGCGGCTTTTCTCCCCTGCTGGAGATATTGTCCCTGCAACCATTGTACACTCTGCTTTCTGCACTAAATTTGCATAAGTTCATTTTTGTAGCCCAAAACTTGAATAGTTGCATTTCTTATTCAGGCTGTTGCTGCTAAGTGTTCAAAGTTTACGGTTTTCATTTATTAATTTATACGTTTTTCTTAACGCAACAGTTTATTTTATTATTATTTTTCTGTTTAAAAAAAGTCATTCACAATAATTTGAAATATCACTGAAATTAGTCGCTTTTATTTAGCTAAAAATATACATTGTAGTTTTTTTTTTATAAAAGCATTTGAAGTCATTTTTTCTGCCTTTTTGTACCGAACCGAACCGAGCGCTTCAAGAAACTGAACTGAACCGAAATGGCATTTTATTGTACCGTTACACCCCTACATAAAAGCACTACTTGTGAATGCAGTACTCTACATTTGTCGCTAGGTGTCAGTAATTGTTAACGTGCCCACCACCGAACCACCAGAATACAGCAACCAGCTTGTATTGCAAGACCGGCACAATAATAATTATAATAGTCATAGTAATAAAAAGGGTTACTGTTGCGGCCATAGCCAACAGCAAGCTAAAACTCAACCTATAACCCCTTTGATTCTGCTCCCCTAAAGGTAAACCTTGATTACTATGTTATTTCATGTCTTGATGGATCCAATAATGTAAAAAAGACATTTATTAGAGTGTGACAGGTTTTTTATAACTACAAAAATGTTCCATTTGTAAGGAAATAATCCTGCTTTGCGGAAACTCAGTTATTGCAGTCAAGTTATGTACTGTAATTTACATTACTACTATAATGAAATAATAAAATTGTCTTCCCTCGGCATGCAGAACACTGCCGTGCTGTCCAGCGCCATCCTGGTCACTCTGGTGGGAATGATGCTCTACATCCACTTTGTGAAGGTGGATCACGAGTCAGTGCTCATCATCGGCTCTGTGGGCATCCAGGTGTCCTCCAGCTACGCCTCAGGATGGGAGACTGGCACTTTTATCGAGATGAGCCAAGTTAAGGACATCGCCATCAATGAAGCTATTTATATGGTAATAGGAAAGGATTGGCTTTCCGCTATTTGTGCTTCACATAAATTATGAGCTGAATAGTCGTTTTTGTCATTGCAGCATCAAATCATCTACTACCTGTGCATACTTCTGAAGGACCCTTCAGCTCCAGACGGAGTTTCACGTGTCGTTCCATTGTTTCAGGTGAGAATGGAACTGGCCCTGCTTCTTAAATGCTTCCAGTTGTGACATAATATCATTGTTCTGTCTTCCAGAGCTCCAAGCCAAGGCTGAACTGTTTGGTGAAAGTTTACAAAAGCTGTCAGGAGATTATCACCACTTGCTGACAAGATTTAAAGCCAAGCCAGGTCGTGATTTCAAACATTTCCTAGCTTTTTCATGGATGTTTTTCCTTCTTTTATGAAGTGCATAAGTACACTCACACGACATTAAGTACACTTGCAAGAGCAGCAATACAATTCAGCTTTTGGACAGATCATAATGCTTAGTTTGGATGTACATGACTGCACATATTGGTAAACAAATGTCTCCCAAAACTGAGCAGTATTGGTTTTGTAAAGACATTATTTTTTTATGGTATTGGTGTAATTAACAAAGTGTCTTATGAGTGTGTACAACAACAATGTAATTTATTGTTACGGTATAATTGCACTAATGCTTGCTTTAAATCAAGGGTGTCCAAGCTAAAAACACTGTTATGCACACACTCATATATATACAGTATGTATGTGTGTATATATATGTGTGTGTGTGTATATAATATACAGTATGTGTGTGTGTATATATAATATACAGTATGTGTGTGTGTATAAATATATGTGTGTGTGTGTGTGTGTAAATGTATGCATAATTTTGATATACAGTATACACTGCGTGTGTGTGTATAATGTGATTAGTATCAACATTTCAACTTCTTCTCTTTACGTTTTGAGTTTTTGCTCTATTTTCCCCATTTTGATTTGATTTCAACAAAAATTCGGGCTGCAAATGGCTTTTGGACCGCACTTTGGACACCCCTGCTTTAAATTGTGTAGAAACGGCCAAATACCAATTTAAGTTATAACACACCAGCTTTTTTAATTGAGTGAATATAATTTTTGCATAACTTTTAAATATAATAACTATATTTTGTTGTACTTTCCACATGCTTTCCTACATAAAAATTTGAAAGAAAAAGTGGCGTCACTGACATTTATTAATTCACTCGCAAAAAAGCTGGGACTGGTGTACGTTTTCTCCTGCAGGGGGCAGCACCACACTGACGCTTAACACGGTGAGTAAAAATGATTTTTTTTGTTCTTGTGCTATTGCAAGGAACAACTTTTAAAGTTGTGTGTAATTGTTGTCCATACGAGAATATCAAACTATGTGACTGTCACTCAAAGTGCTTTCCTTGAGACCTTCTTGGCCACTAATTACCATAATGCTTGCAATAAACCGCCAGAAAGATTCATTAACTATGTGCCAAAGCCCCTCTCTGGCCCACTGTGTTGTCTTTCCACTCCCACACCATATGCGGCCCCCCCAAGTCGGACAAGCATTTGAACCCAGCGCTCTCGAAGCCGCCAAAACAAGCACAAGGGTGTGACTTTCACGGCGAGAAGCATTACGGCCCTGTGAACAGCGACGCCTGACAGGATAATAGCCCCCCCGCCACCACCTCGGAGGTGCAAACAGCCGGGAACCACACAGAAGAGGGAGGGGGTGCACCTCAGGCCTTCAACATTAAAGAGGGGCAAGCTTGAGTGTGAATTACAGCTCATGCAGATGTGAGGCTTTCTTCAGGCAGAGGTGTGGACTGGTAATTATGCCCGTTTAACTCTCATTAAGTTCTACTTTTTCCTCGTCAGCCATTACGCACACCAGGTTTCATTTCGGTTGTTTTGTTGTTGCTGAAAATCAGTCCGCTCTGAACGGTCGGTGCAGGCAGGCAGGTGTAACATGGCGTCAGTTTGGATTTGAATGTGAAAGATCAACTCCTGACACAAAGCATGCTGGGATACCTGACCGAGCTTGGCCCATTCAAATGACAAACACCTGCATTAGCCAATAGAAAGAGGCCAACGGGAGGCGCAGTCCGGTGTGTTGTCTAGCAACCAGGAAGTGGTCGTTACACAACTGATGCTCTGTTGCAGGTTTTGTGGCGATGATGGACAGGCGGCAGTTGTTCCCTCGCGGGACTAGTCGCAATAGCGTAAACGATGCCTCAGCTCACTGTTTCATTAGGTCTGCACGCCTGCACGTACAACCATATGATATCTAATACAAGGCATTCTAATTCTTGTCTTTTAGATTCCCTCAAATTGTGTTCCTTTACTCAACTACAGAGAATTACGGGCCTTTTTTAAATTTGCGGCATGTCTGTTAGTTTGTTGCAATGGGATTTGAATGCAACCTAATGCAGCTGAAGGAGGAACTAATTATACCGTATGTCATTAACATGTTAAGTTGGCAAAATGCCAGACCTAACAACCGGAATGTGTATTGAAACTCGGGCCTGACTAAATCCATTCCAATATTAAATATATATGACAGATTTTTTTTACATTTTTGTTGAAAAAATATTGTCAAAATACCTGCTTTTATTTTTTTACTTTTGACTATTTTCAAATACTTTTGTTATAAAAATAGTGTGTAACAGGCAACATATACATTTTTATTTTTAACTGTGCAAAGGGAAAGTAAACATTTGGCAAATAAGATAATGCGAGGCTCCATGAATTAAGACATTTACTTTCACATGCCCCCACATTACAGTCAAATTTCCGCAATATTCAATGTTAATATTTAAAATATTTTGGTCACTAAAGCATAGAAATCCTCCTGATCATTTTTTAAATACGAGTTTTAACATTATTAGAGCCCTGCAGACATGAAATAGAAACCCTATAGTCAGCTATTGTTTGTTGTTTACGCCACACTGCAACTCTTATGCTGCAGGGACTCAAGACGGCCGCTAGCTAGCGAGCTAATCACTTGGCCTCAAATTTATTTCTTCCAAAATTAAGAGGACATAAATACGCCATGGCTGACTTCCTGCATTTTTAAGGTAAGGTAATATAAGGTAATGTTTTGTGTCATTACTGCCATCTATTGACCAGAATACTACATATCACAAGTATTTAACTATGTTTTGAATAATAGACCATAGTCTAAACAGTGATCATTAATTATTAATTAATTTAGGGGGAAAATGCAATATAGCGAGGAATAGTTGGCCCCATATTACTTAGTGAAAAATAACATCGGCGTCAATCGGCCCTTGACCCTTGAAGTTCCTGCAGTGGAAACGGAACAGTATTCTGATTGGACGCTTTGAGGCAACGCCATGACATAATAGCTTTTCTGCCTACTGTACAAATTTAGATCCATCTTGCCGGAAAATTCCCTTTGCAGCAGATTTGAGATAAACCCAAGAGGAAGTACAACTATAGCATCCAGTGTGTGGCTCTTGGATTTCTGCAGACAGCAAGTGGAACGAGGCCGCGCCCTCGCAGCGTCACCTGCGAGGCGTCAGGTAAGCTTCCCGTCAGACTAGCTGGCAGCAGATAAGTCAGAGCCCAGCCGGTTCTGCTGGTCCGGCGGCAGGCGGAGAGTGAGCAGCAGCAGCTCGTGCTGCAGTCTCGAGTCGTCGATGCATTCTGGTGACCTCATTCATGTGCTTACCATTGTCATCCATGCTTGACAAGCAAATAAACAAACATACCTACATGCTTTGTATCACCTTGACCTTCTTTTTCCCCCAAAAAAGTCCACAGAGTCTCACCGAGTCGCACGTGTCTGAGCATCCACAGATAATGCATGGGGACGCTCGCCTGACCTCAGCGTGATGATGAAGGTGAAGACTCAATGTCACAACATCAGAAGGATCACCATGAAGGTATGTGCCACATGAGCACCAAGGACGCAAATTCGCAATCCGCAGATGACTCAAACGTGACTCAGAGAAAGGACGAGTCATTTTCACCACTAATTTATTGACAAAAGTATTGGGACTGCAGTAGTAGAAGCATCTTTTTGTCCAAAACTTCCTGCCTGATTCCTGAGTAATCACGGTTAAAAAGTCATTAAAGGTGTGTCCCGTCACTGCTGTGTCTGCTGTGTTGGTGTTTGACGTCAAGTCTTAATCCTAACACCGGAGTACAGGAGTTTAAGTAAAGAGAGACCGCCTCCTACTCTGCTGGACACTTTTGTCACTTATGTGTCACTTGCAATACTGAGGCCTGCCTTCCTGAACAGCAGCATGTGCTCTGCATCATGCTGACTGACATTTCTAATAATCAGTACTAATACTACTAATATTCAGTATGAAGAAGTCAATTTAAACCTATTTACACCTACAGTAGGTCCCAAAACGGTACACCTCATACAGGTATTACACAAATATTTATGTATTACAATTATTACATTCCTCCCCATTTTTAACCTCCTCAAACATCACAGCTAACCAGATTTTTAAAAAATGTTTATGTATTTTGACCTTTTTGTCATATGGCATTTTTTTTTTAAATAGAACACAAAATATGCAAGGTTTTCCCAAAAGGATGTTACATTTAATTTTAAATTTAATTTAACTATTAAATTTGTCTTTTTTTAATGATTTTTTTTTAAATTAATAAAAATGAGCATGTAATACAATTTTATTTATTTAATTTAGGTTTAATTTAGATTTTTTTTATTTTGTTTTTAATTTAAACAAAATTATATATTTAAATTTTTTAAACTTTTAAAATTGTTACAAAAAAACTGTGTTTAATTTTTTGTTGATATTATATATTTAAAATTTCAATTGTATTTTAATTATATTTAATTTTACTAAAATTTAAATTGACATCATGACCTCGTTTAACTTTATTTTAAAATTAGAGGACATAATAAATTGATGTTTTAAACTGACATCATTTAAATTTAAATGACATCATACATTTCCCCAACCTAATTTTCCAAAAATTACAACTTTATTATTTTTTTGTTTTTTTTTGTACTTATTAAGAAAATACCTTCCTCGTAAAATTCACTTTTTTTGTTTGGGTGGGGGGACGGGTTCTGACAGTTGTTTGCGCTTATGCGCCAAACAGCAGGTCAGAATACCCACACCTTTTGGATTCCCTAGAGGGAGTTCTGGGAAGTGCTTCCTTGAGGATTCCTTTGTTCTCCTAGGTGACTTCAACGCTCATGTTGGCAGCGACAGTGAGACCTTGAGAGGCGTAAATGGGAGGAATGGCCCCCCCTCATCTGAACTCGAGTGGTGTTTTGTTATTGGTCTTCTGTCACCATAACGGATTGTCCATTACACACACAATGGTCAAGCATAAGGGTATCCACATGTGTACTTAGCACCAGGACACCCTGGGCCCTAGTTCGACGATTGACTTTTGACACTCTGGTGAAGCGAGGGGCTGAACTGTCAACCGATCACCACCTGTTGGTGAGTTGGTTCCAATGGTGGGAGACGATGCCGATTAGACGTGGCAGACCCGAACGCATTGTGAGGGTCTGCGGGGAACGTCTGCCAGAGTCCCCTTTCAGAAGGAGTTTCAACTCCCACCTCTGGGAGAGCTTTGACCGTGTTCCGAGGGTGGCAGCGAACATTGAGACCGAGTGGGCCATGTTTTGTGCCTCCAGTGTCAAGGCGGCTGATCGGAGCTGTGGCTGCAAGGTGGTTGGTGCCGGTCGTGATGATAATCCCAGAACCCGTTGGCGGACGCCAGTGCTGAGGGATCCCGTCAAACTAAAGGAGGAGTCCTATAGAGCCTCTTTGGCCCATGGGTCTCAAGAGGCAGCTGACAGGTACCGGCAGGCCAAGCAGTCTGCGGCTTAGGCGGTCACTGAGGCAAAAACCCGGACATGGGAGGAGTACGGAGAGGCCATGGAAAACGACTATCGGAGTGCTTCAAAGAGATTCTGAACTACCGCCTGCCTTTTCAGGAGGGGGGAACAGTGCACAGTCAACGCCGTGTATGGTGGGGATGGTGTGCTGTTGACCTCGACTCAAGATGTTGTGGACCAGTCGAGGGAATACTTTGAAGACCTCAATCCCACCGACACGTCTTCCAATGAGGAACCAGTACCTGGGGACTTAACTGTGGACCAACTCTATACTCTCTGCAGGGGTCCTTGAGGGTGCATGGGAGTTTGCCCAACCAGTCTACGTGTGTTTTCTGGACTTGGAGAAGGCATTCGATTGTGTCCCTCGGGGGAGTGCTCCGGGAATATGGGGTATCTGATTATCTAATTCAGGCGGTACGTTCCCTGTATGACAGACCGGTGTCTGAGTCTGAGTCCATGGTCCTCTCCCGGAAAAGGGTGGAGTGCCACCTTCGGGTCGAGGATGAGGTCTTGCGTCAAGTGGAGGAGTTTAAATACCTCGGGGTCTTGTTCACGAGTGATGTAAGGATGGAACGTGAGATGGACAGGCGGATTGGTGCAGCGTCTGCAGTGATGCGGACTCTGCACCGGTCTGTCGTGGTGAAAAGACAGTTGAGCCGAAAGGCAAAGATCTCAAATTACCGGTCGATCTACGTTCCTACGCTCACCTATGGTCATGAGCTTTGGGTAGTGACCGAAAGGACAGGATGGCGGGTACAAGCGGCCGAAATGAGTTTTCACCGCAGGGTGGCAGGGCTTTCCCTTAGAGATAGGGTGAGAAGCACTGTCATCTGGGAGAGACTCGGAGTAGAACCGCTGCTCCTCCGCATTGAGAGGAGCCAGATGAGGTGGCTTGGGCATCTGGTTAGGTTGCCTCTCAGACGCCTCCCCGGGGGAGGTGTTCAGGGCACGTCCAACCGGTAGGAGGCCTTGGGAAGACCCAGGACACGTTGGAGAGACTATGTCTCTCAGCTGGCCTGGGAACGCCTCGGCATCCGCCGGGAAGAGCTGGACAAAGTGGCCGGGGAGAAGACGTCTGGGCTTCCCTGCTTAGGCTGCTACCCCCGCGACTCACCTCGGATAAGCGGAAGAAAATGGATGGATGGATGGATGTTTTCCAAAGATTTCAACTTTCCTCTTATAAATTTTCTTCTCCTAATGTTATGACTTTATTTTCAGAATATCTTGTTTATACTTTCCCTAACCTAATTTTCCAAAAATTACAACTTTATTCTTTGCTTTTTGCTTATATTACATTTTTGATCATGACATTTTTTTTCTTTAATATTTCATCTTTATGCTTCTAAAATTAAATTTTTTCTTCATAATATTTCACGTTTATTTATGCAAAACTGACTTTTTCTCATTGAATTAAAATTAACTTTTTTGTTGGCAATATGTTTTTTTTCCTCGATATTTTGACTTTATTCTCATAAATTTACAGCTGTGTTTTTTCTATTTATGCTGCCGCTCCTGCTGTTTCTTTCCTAAAATGATAACTTTTCCACACCCTAAAAAAAAAAAAATTATTTGTTTGTTTCTCATAATATTACATCTAAAAAAAAAAGAAACATCTTTTTTATTTGTGAGTTTATTGTTGTAAAATGTGACTATGACATTTTTCCTCCCGCTACAATACGACTTTTAATATTTTGACTTTGTTCTTGTAAAAATTCTTGCTGCTGCTTTTTTTTAAAATGACAATTTTAACTTTTAATTCCCATAATTTTTTGGACTTTATCCCATAATATCAAAGCTTTAGTTATTTCCCCTTACCTACTTTTCCAAAAATGACAATTTTAATTTTTTGTTCTGCTTCTTTCTCATAATATTACGACATTTTAAAAGTCTACCCTAACTCCCCCCCCCATCCACCCAAACGCAGACACGTATGTGTGACACAAAAACAGGCTGAGCAAGGTGATTTATCGTGGGCCCGCAGCAGCAACAGTTTGTTCTTACTAAACTTGAGCAAGTCCAGACACACCCCAAAGTTTGCCTGGGAGGGTGCAAGCCGTCATCGCCGCATCTGTGGACGCTGGTGTCGCTAACGTTGCTCGCGTCCGATAACACTCAAAATCAAAAGAGGTCTTGCTCTCTGACACACACAAGATCATACACACTCCCAATAAAAAACATTTTTTAAGAGCAGTTGGAAAATGTCAAAAATGTACATTTTTGCATTATTGGATCTTAAAGAGGTTCTAAGTAGAGCTTCAATATGTAAAAAGAAGAAATGGGAAGGGAAACAAAACAACATTTTTGAGTAAGCAATTTATTGCAAACAAACATTCAAGTGAAATAGCTGATCAAAAGTTTCAAACCTTAGCTAAAAAAAAAAAAAATCCCTAAAATAAATAAATAAATAAAAATGATTTTTTTAAAAAGGAGTAAGGAGTAGCTGTGCTATTGACAAATGGGTGTGGGCATGCCAGTCTTTCCAGGAGGCTAGTGGGAATGGTGCTCCAGGTGGTGAAGATGGCTTCACGGAGGTCATCCACTCTTTGGAACTTCCCTTGCCGTCCCCAAATGTTCTCCATTGGATTAGGATGAGGGGAACATGCAGGATGAACTTATTCCTCTGGAAGAAGTCCTTTGCAAAGTGTTGAAAAATCCAGTTATTAACCACACAGACCAGGACCTTAAGTCATGAGGGATTCCCCCCCTGCTACATCTCCACATATCTGGCTACCATTTGACGCCTGTGGACAACCTGAATCTCTTTTGACTCATTGTTCCATTGATGGATCATGATGGTGCCGTGAGGAAAACATCTCAGGTGGGATCTCCATGAACGTTGGAAGCCATCAGGACCATCAAGGGAGAAGAAAACTTTCTTCCAACGTTCAATATCCCTTGAAACTTTGTGGCGTAGAAGGAAACAAGGCCTTTGAAGATGTTTTTTTTTCGTTAAGCCATTTTCTCAGAGACAGCGTCTGATGGTTATTGAACTGCACTCAGCATCAGTAACAACCTTCATTTGGGCAGAGGATGGTTACGTGTCAGCAAATGGGGAGCAAATGGGATCCTCAGCTGTTTTTTGGGGGGTCTACCACTTGGAATTTTATTCCATGACCCTCAGGATGTGTGAAGAAGTTAGAAATGAGTGTTGTACTGCGTCCAAAGGCTGTGAGAGGCCTTGCTTATGCAGCTCGACAATCCCACTGGCTTCAAAGACCATCAATAGACGATGACTGTGTGAATACCTGACACTAAATCACATTCAATCCACATTTTTGCCATTTTGCCTTTTAAAGCCTGTGCTCTTTGACTTTTAATGAACAGCCCATTTCACTTGAATGCTTCTTCCTCTTTAAGAATCAGCAGAACAAATTTGTGTTATTTTTTCAAGAAGAGCTTTGGCTGTTTGATTTACAGGTGAGATATTCCAAATCAATGGATATTACACACAAACAAGCCTTCTGATTTTTTTACATTTGTTTCAAAACTGTAATGCCGGAAAGCAGCTTGTACTGAAGACATAATCGTTCCCAATGACACCATGCTGGATGCGAGATCAACCACCACTGCCTTCCTGATTTCACTCACATCTTCAGTGAAGATAAAAGTCATTTCAAATGTTCATTTATCCCTTTAATTCATCATTCATCTGTTTTCTGAATGCACAACTGTAATTTCAAAGCTATACAAAAATTTCAAAGTTTTGGCTTTCTGGTAGAAATTAATTGGGTTTGTGTAATCTCTTATGGGAAAAATTGATTTGGGAAGTGTCTGTTTTGTTTAGAGTCGGACCTCTGGAAGGAATTAATGCGGTTAACCAAGGTTCCACTGGAAGAATGGCTGAAGAAAATGACAAAGCGGAAAGGCTATTTCACCATCGGCTCCTAGGTCTCTAATTTCGTAGACAATGGGCGTGTTCAAGACGCATTTTGCCATTTCATGCCACGCGCAGCCTCCGTCCCTCCTAGAGAAGACGTGACTGGGTTTCAAATCTTCACCAATCAAAAGAGCTCCTCTCCTCACTTTTAAGTGCGTCGCTGGCGAAGCGCATTGCAGGTTTTGTTGAATATGAACGAAGACAGCAGAAAACGGACAAAATCCTCCCAGACGGAAAGTGATGTTTTGGTCCGGGAGGTCTAAGCTCGCAGTGGCCGAATATATAATCACCCGAGCAGACCTCCACAGACTGATGGTGCAAAAGCGGCCTGGGAGGAGATTACAAGTATCGTAAATCAGGTTTTCCTCGCGTACTGAAAACCATTGTCACGTGTAAAAAAAATAAAATAAAACGGTTCAATGATGTCAGAAGAAGGCAAAACTAAAATGATCAGAGGACACGGTGGCCACCGTTAAGCTTAGCATTTTTTCCCCACTAATAAAGACACTTGTATTTAGTAACCTATATTTGTAATATGAAAATGTAATATAATATGTATATTCATTCATTCACGGGTCATTCACGGGTCACGGGGATGCTGGAGCCTATCCCAGCAGACTTTGGGCAAGAGGCGGGGTACACCCTGGACTGGTCGCCAGTCAATCGCAGGGCACATATAGACAAACAAACATATAATAATATGTATATGTAATATGAATAAACAAAAACAATGCATAATAGAGATGAAATCCGAAGCAAGTGTGTAAAAGACGCATTGCCAAGCAGATGATCTGACCCTTGTCACTTGTGTTTGCATGTGAGCCAAACTTTATTACCCAATTCATTATGATTATTTTTGCAATTTTTGGTTACACAATCAAAGATGTCAACATGTTTGATTAACCGTTTAGTTACAGTTAACCACATCCATGTCAGATCCACTGGCCACCAACGAGGGGGAGGGTTGTCCCGCCCATCGGACACTCTGGATCTCTGGGGGTCTATGAGAGAACGGGCTGGCGCTCTGCTTCTGCATGATGATTGGATAATCGGTCTGAGTTGGAATCACTTTTGATTGGCAGTGAAATGAGCGAATCAGTAAAGTATGAACCTCCACCCAGAGTATTTTCAATGACCAGCAGCCGCTGCCACTGCTTCATATCAGCATAGATTGTTTGCGCTTTCATATAAAAGTAAGGGTGTTCCTGCTCCTGATGGTTATTGTAGCAGGAGATGCTTTCTAAATCCACAAACCTTTTGTTGAGCGTTTGCATGGATCCCGGCAGGCTCACGCTTAGAATTTTGCCACGTCTTCTTGTGCTCTTTTAATTCCCCATTCTCTATTCTGCAGAGTCGTTTGATGATGTGACCTGCAAGAGAATGGCTGTCCAGATGTTGTTGGTAAGATTTTAACATGCTTTTGTCACGTTCTGATTTTTTTTTTTGTTAGAATCTGCATTTGTCACCGGCACAAATAAATAAGCGGCCGTATTAAAATATGTTTACAGTGTAGGAGAGTCATCTAGTACACACACAGGGTATATATATCTTGTATGTTGGTGTCCTACTTCCTGGTTCACAAGGGACGACAACAGACAAATAATTTGGAAAACAAGAAGTCGAACATTGTTGTCTATTTGCTCTTTGTTAGCAGGCTACTTCCTTCTTCCTGATGGTATGAGTAGTTGGAGAGGACTAATAATACCATTATTATATTTATAGTATATAAATATAAATATAATAATACCATTGAGTCTCACTTCTATTGTGACATTTAAAAGAAAATTGCACTTTTTCCAATTTTGCCCATCCTCCACAATCATAATGTGAGATATGGACACACACCTCTTTCCCTTTTCCGTGCGTTGTAAAGATATAAAAATAGCTAAAAAAGAGGCAAGTAATGACCTCTTCGGTAGCGGCCATTTTAGACGATTTTGACTGATCTTTCAAAGCACACAGAATATTGTGTTCCGTGGCTATATACACATGGAACTTACCAAAAGAAAGACTAGACTGCCGTCTTTCATCAGTAAGAAAAAAAACACAAAAAAGTTTGTTTCTACCTTTATCTGTTCTTTAGTAATCAGCAATAGAACAAGGGTAAGTTTTAGGAAAATATCAGTTCCTAACAAAAAAAGGGAGCGCTTAAATATCTATACAACTGCACCACAATATAAACAGCACAAAAAAGGGTTGTTTTTTAATGTCAAAATAACAATTTATTTACAAATACTTCAAACGTTCGCGTTTGCAACTGTACTGAGTGTGTGCACACACCACTCTTCCACCTCCTCCTTGCTGTTATGTATGTTTTTTTTCCATTCATGTGATCACTGCCTTGTTCTTATCAAATGCACAATTTTTATGGCTTAAAACTGGTCTGGAGCCACATGCTTTACTGTGGAGTTACGTCTTTTAGGCTCTTTTAGCCTCTCGCACAAAAAACTGTTCCGCTTCATGCAATGGTGTACAGTAACTGTGGTATTGAATGAGTTAATGCACTTAATGGGACACACTTATTTCCCTGAGGAATCCCACTTTTAAAACAACCTCCAACAAGGACTTTTCTGTACAAAATATATAACTGTGTATATACACGCATTGCTACAACAAACCAGGTCATGTTGAAAAACTTCCATTTGGGATCTTTCCCCAAGCGCTACGTTTCGGTTGTCATGGCAACAAAAAGGCCCCCCACACAAACACGAAGGCAATCATAAAACACTTTGACCTGACAGGGCAGGGCGAAGGAAAAAACAAAATACATCAACGATCTGCCATCGGAGCCGAGCGTCCATCATGTAGTCAGGCGAAGATAATCCCCACCCCCACCCACCCCACTTCAACGAGGAGGTCAACCACTGTGAACTTTAGCATGACAGACTGCAGAGCTCTTGTGTTGAAATTGCCGTGTTTCATTTGATCCCATCTGTTTTTATATCGCGTTTGCTTTACTTACATCTGTTTTGGGTTCACGGATCATTTTCATTGACCTTTTATTTTTTTTTTCACTTAACAAAATCGCAAACCTCTGACTTGACTATTTTCCCATCCAGATTTACAACTGTGCGGTTGAAATTAAGGATTTCATCTGTTTGTTTGTTACATTTTGTCCATTACCATCTGTTTCGTGTCCATGGATCATTTTAATCGAGCCTTTGATTTGTCATCGCTATGGTATTTATCTGTGTTTGTTGTGCTCTGTATGGTGTCCTGCAGCGCCCAAAAACACATGTATAAAAACCAAGTCCCCTGACTGCCAAGGGGCCATAACTGCAGCCATGCTACTAGCTATATCAAGGATGTCCAAACTTTTTCCATCCAGGGCCACATACTGAAAAATGTCTAGAAATTACAACTATTTAGTGTCTGTTTCTCATAATATTGCAACTTTAAAAAATTACATTTTTTCTGTAATATTTCAACCCTTTTTCTTTTTCTTTCGGCTTATCCCTTCAGCGGTCGCCACAGCGAATCAATTGCCACCAACTAACTCTTTCTTCCGTATCCGCTTCTCTTGCGCCAACTACCTTCATGTCCTCTTTCACTACATCCATAAACCTCCTCTTTGGTCTTCCTCTAGGCCTTCTGCCTGGCAATTCAAAACTCAGCATCCTTCTACCAATATATTCACTATCTCTCCTCTGGACATGTCCCAACCATCTCAGTCTGCCCTCTCTGACTTTATCTCCAAAACCTCTAACATTTGCTGTCCCTCTGATGTGCTCATTCCCGATCCTGTCCATCCTGGTCACACCCAAAGAGAACCTCAGCATCTTCATCTCCGCTACCTCCAGCTTTGCCACCTGTCTTTTCCTCAGCGGCGCTGTCTCTAAACCAAACACCATTGCTGTAACTCTTTTATCACACATTACACACTTTTCTCCACCCTATATATTCATTCATTCGTTCATTCATTTTCTATACCGCTTATGCTTACCAGGGTTGCGGGCCCTATATATATATTTCAACCCTATGCCACTAAAATGACATTTTTATGCTAATATTCCGGCCCAAAATTACAGCAGTTTTTGTTTTTACAATTTCTACTTTGTACTTGTAATTTTTTTCCCCACATAATATTTACACATTCATTCATTTTCTTCGCTTATCCTCATTAGGGTTGCAGGTATGCTGGAACCTATCCCTTTTATTACTTTATTCCCATAATATTGCAACTAAAAGCTACTGAAATGATATTTGTTAGCTTACGACTTTTTTCTCTTAATGTATTCACCTCCTGATGATTTTTCTTTTTTTTTTTTTTTTACTGTTTTTGTTTGTTTTCATGAGTTTTCTTGAAAAAAATATAGTTTTAGAATGTGCCGTGGGCCGCAAAAGCCGCATTTTGGCCCCCCCCGGTCTGTATGCTAAGAAAAAAGAAACCACAAAATCACCTTAATCTAGACACATTTGACTTATTTTTTTGAAGAAAACATGCTGAGAAAGGTCGCTCATCTCGTCCAATGGATCTTATTTATGACCGCCCCCCCCTCCCCCAAGTCAAACTGTATCATGCTCTTCCGTTCAAAGACAGAGCACAGCTGCTTTCCCCGACGTCAAAAAGGGGGAACGTGTCATTTTTTTGAGAGATGTGTGCGTGTTGTGCAAGCATGAGGGCCACGTCGGACCAGTTTTATGTTCCCAGAGTCACAGCTCACTTCTCTCTGTCTCACGGGGTTAGTGATCTATTCTCCCTCTGCTTCTTCTTCCAGGATTTACTGTAATTTGGCGATTGTGTCAGGAGGAGTCAACCAAGTCCTTCTCTGGCTAAGGGCCAGTTTCACTCCAGTCAAAAGTTGCAAAAGTTTGGCAGGCGGGTGTGGGAATTAGCAGGTGCACCGACTGGTCCGCCTGGCTTTGCAGTCAAACTTTGGGTTCTGCTTTGGGGAAGAGAAACCATTTAATGCTTGGTGAAATCAGTTGTTGTTGTTGGTAGAAATGTTGAATAGCCTCTGCCAAAACCTAACAGTCCAAGTTGGAATACTAAATTGTTCATCCCTGGAGATATCCCTCGTCTTTTTAGGCTTGATTAAAAAAAAAAAAAAAAAGTCAGATAAAATAACCTTTTGTTTAAAAAATAAAATAAAAAAATAAAAAAATATATATATATATATATACGCGCACACACACACACGTTATATTTTAAGTGTGTTTTAAATTGTGTAATGGAAATTGAATTTTACTTTGTATTTATTGAATTTATTTTATTATCAATATGACAGGCTCCAGCATACCTGCGACCCTAATGAGGATAAGCGGTATGGAAAATGAATGAATGATTTTATCATTTAGTATTTATATTTTACTATATTTATTTAATTTATTTATGTATTGTTATTATCATTTATTGTTTATATATTGTATTTTTATTGTACTTTTGAATTTTATGTCTAATTTTGATTTATTTTTACTATTACAGTTTACTGTATAATATTGTATTTACAGTAAGGGCGTCAAAAGATCTCGCAAGGCCTGGGATGACAATAAATCAATGAATTCATCACAAAATGCATAAAAATGAACGTGATCATTTTGCCAGCCTCTATAGATTGCAATGTGCATGCGTGTCAGCCAGGACAACGCATTGCTTTCAGCACCTTGCCGCATTTGTTCCATAGATTACTATCACAGTCCTGCTCCACTGAAAGACTTAGATCATTCCTCCCCCAACACAACAGAGGAGGTGCGATAAAAGCACACAAAGAACTGGACTATTTTACCTAATTATGCTTTATTGCACTGCATATTTAAAGTTGTATTATTCTTATCTATGTTCTTATTTTCTAGTTATCTCTCCTCTTGGAGATGAATATTGGATCTATCTATCTAGAACAACAGCATGAAGGGAATGAGTCCTGTTGTCCGTCTTAAAGTCTCTTTGTCTCTGTGCGTAGAGGCGGGGCCCCTAGCATACACACTTACAGTGCAGAAGAGTGTGAGGTAGTAGAAATTCAATATATTGTCATATTTTTCTATCCATTTTTTGTCCCCCTAAAATGTTTCTTATTATTTTATTAAATTATAATCAAGGCAACATTGCATTGAATATCATTTAAATATTAAACATAAATGTGTGGTAAAATATATATATTAAAATATATATAATGTATAATACAAGTATATAATAGAAATTTATAATAATAATACAAAGTTTTTATACCGCATTGATATGATTTTCTTTCCTTAATAGTATTTTTTATTCGCTATTTGAACGGGGCCCACTTTTCATTTTGGTGAGGATCTGGATAAAGTGGGGATCGTGTTGCTCCGTGTGATTGTTTTAAGACTGAATATAAAGCACTGTTTGATCAACTTTGTCTTTTACATGTAACATCATCGCCTTGTGAAATGTTTTTTTTTGGAAAAAAACACCATCACACTTTCATTTGCTTTCTCACGTAAGTCTGTGTGTGTTCCCGTTATTTCTCCGGCATGAACTGCCAGTTTCGGTGTTGCGTCCGTGAGAATTGTCCCAGACTGATTTCACCTGGAGGCAACAGCTTTTGTTTTTTTAAGTCCTCGTCTTTCGCCATGAGTAATACACACTGTGATTGTTTTCCTTTCTTGGCGCGTACACTGCAGCCATTATGCACAGACATCATGGTGTCTTTCACCTGCAGGCGTCGGGAGGTAAATAACGACCCTCTAGGAGGAACGCCGACGGCCGCCCGTCGTCGAAGTTGCAGCTGCAGAATATTATTTTTTGCATGAGTGCACACCCCCGCCACCTTTGACACGAAACTCTCAAGAGCACCTGGCTAAAGAAAAAATACACGGGGGAAACAAAGATGGCGGGCTATATTCCACGGCAAGCAAAAACTCAACTCTGAACTCCCGACGTCACTCCAACCACATAGCCAGTGGTTGGTGATATAAATATGAAAGTAAAAATGACTTTATGGGTTTTATTTCCTGTCTAGGAAAGGTTTTGTATGCCGCAACTACAAAAATATTTTTTTATAAGGAAGGTATCCAACTTTGTGGGTATTCACTTTTCGTGGTCGGGTTTGGAACCAAAGGATTACATCTTTACCTTTTACTCCGCAAACCAGCAAGTAGCCTGATAGCTAATACACAGGACTAACAAAAATGGCGGCCCGTTGTTTTGACATTTGAAGCAAAAAGCACTTTTGTGGGAATTTTGCCCATCATCCTCAATCCTTGTGAGAAACACAAACAAAGATGCAGCCATATTGTTACCGTATTATTGTTAACATTCTTACGCCCAAGAACTACTTTACTGGCATAGTTACACCTTGCCACACTACACTGGCTAGCTACTAGCTTCACCACGCACTTGCTCACAATGAATGCCTCAAGCCACTAGCGAAAGGTAACGCTACATATTGGAGCTGTTTTTGTTTTTGATGCACGATGTAGCGTAACTTTCTATGTTGCTATGTGAAATCAATGCACCCAGCAAGGAAGTTCTGCTAAATATGGCAAAATACTAAGTATTACATGTTATGGTGAATGTTTCTGTTCCTACAAAGACATTTACATCCCTAGTTATTATAGATAAAAACTTATTTCTACCTGTGATGAATTCACAGTTAACTATGGACAAATGCAATTAATCTCAATTAAACATTTTAATCGATTGACAGTCGTAATTTTCACCCAAATGGGATGGGTTTAGGAGTGTGGTCATAGTATAGAACCGTGGATACTCGTTACAAGCTGATCAATACAGTTCATTCATCAAGACTTAGTAGGTTTCTTTGTTTTAGTTTTGATTTTTACAGGATTTGACTCATTTATGACTGTAGTTGCAGTCACCTCAGGAACTGGTTTGGCTGCCTAGTAAAATACGAGCAGTGCAGGTAATGAATGAATTATGAGTACTTTTTGAAAATGTATTTGTTTAATTTGACTGTTATAGTTTCCTAAAACATTTCACATTTGAATGAAATGACTTTTTATTTAGTACTTCCCGTAGGGCTATTGAGCCCCCCCACCCATCCCCCCTTTCAATGGCTTATCAATCACCGTCCCGGTGGATGCTTCTCTAGCTCATCTTTACTTTTTCAAAGTCACACAAAAAAGGAGTCCCAGCGTGGCGCCGCCATTAGAAAGGCAACCCCCGCGCTCCCAGAGGGCCTGACTGGAGGTGACGGGTTAATTATCATATGCTTGGAGGAGACGGTTCAGGAAAGATGCCTGTCGGGGTGATGGGGGTTATCCCGGATCCCTGTGGAGAGCGGCCTCAGAAAAAGAAAAAAAAAAAGTTATCCTATCGGGAGGCTGTGAATTGTAGAGTCTAAAAATATACGTAACACAGAGGAGGTAATTTGCACTTCATTTATTTGCATGACATCACTCAGACATGTAAAGTGAGTGAGGCATGATGGCAGATAAGTGATACAAAAACTGTTTTTAAACAAACAGAACACATTCAGCTGACTTCCACAAGAAGCGCAATAAAATCGACTTTTTCTTGCATAGATGTCCAAGTGTTTGCATCAGGGGCAGTGCCCCACTACATCCAGCAAATGGCACTGTCCTAAAAAAACTTTTTCTTACCCAATAGCAAATGTATTGCTTACACAAATCATTTTTAGTGCTGTTTTTGTCATTTTTGCTGACTCTTTCTTTCTTCGTCACGTTATTCAGTCTCGTTTCCGGAAGCGACGCCATCGGGACGATGTCTGACTGCTAAAGCAGAGTAAACAACGCTTCTCGAGGTAGCTTGTCGACACTGTTCAGTATCATCAAGATGGTAGTCATGCCAAAATGTTGTGTTGCTGCTGGATGTTAACAGCATTTGAGTGTTATTGTTTTTTTTTCCCAAAAAAAGACAAAAATGGACAGAGCAAGTGCGGAGAACAAGAGACAGATGGACGCCTGCCTGGACTTCTGTTCTTTGCAGCGACCATTCCACTGGTGACTGCTCTGAAGGAACACCTTTACTGGAAACATTTGGTCTGAAAGTAAACGCATTTTGAAAAAGGATGCCACTCTGCCGCTGCACAGGAAAAAAAAAAAACTGATGAAGAACAACGTCCACCGAACAGAGTTGTGTTGTGTTGTTTACGTGTCTTCTAAACGCTATTCCATGATAGCGACAAGGCTGCAAACCATTATACATGTTATATAAACATCTTTGGAGATATAGTGTGGGGGGGCCATTGTCGGCAAAAATGTATCCTCAAAATATACTGTCAAACAGGCTCTAAAAGATTGAGTGACCTTTCACCTGAAACAAAAGTTATTTTTGGCCCCCAGACATGTAAGACAAAAGGTACACACACGTTTCTTACACAACAATGCAAAAAGTCCCCGTGGGATAATTAGCAGCCGGTAAGAATGTGGCGCCTTGCACGGCAACCAGACTTGACTCGGCGACTGAGGCCTTTTGAAACTGACTAAATCAACGAGAGCGTCTTCTAAGCGTGCGATGAAACTCAAGCTCGACGCCGCGTGTTTGGCCACGCGGGCATGCCAAGTGACGTCATTTGCATGCGGCGGTGGCCGACCTGCGCTCTGCGTGTCAACAATTGAAACACGACCACAGGCCAAGGTAGAGCTCCAGAACGTCTACAAGCTGTGAATAAATTAAGCAGTCTGGTCCACGACCCACAGGGTGGACAGTCCGGCGCTCACACGAAGCAGAAGAACTTCTTCCAGCTGCACCTGGAAAAGGCCTTACTCCACCTGTCCGACGACCTCCTCTTCTTGGCCCGGCGGGCCTTGTGCTTGATGGCGGCGAAGATGGCCGCGTCGAACGCCTCCTTCAGGTTCTTCTGCGTGAGCGACGAGCACTCGATGTAGTCGGCAGCTCGGATCTTCTCCGCCGTGGTCTGCGCCTGGCCGCTGGCCACGGGCTTGACGTTGGAGCGGTCCAGGCTGATGAGGACGTTGACGTCCAGGAGGAGGTCCGACTGGGTGCCTACGAGGATGATGGGCGAGGCGGGGTTGGAGGCGCGGATCTCGGGGAACCACTTCTTGGTGATGTTGCGGAAGGAGGCAGGGTTGACCATGCTGAAGCACAGGAGGAAGACGTCCGTGTGGGAGTAGGACAGCGACCTGAACTCGTCAAACTCTTCCTGAATGGACAGAGAGTCACGTTTACGATTAGTCAGTCTACACGTCAATCACAAAAATACGCATTATTGTGCAAAACTCATTGGTCACTGTTAGTTTTGGTTGTTTCACTGCAGTTATTGTGGTCCTAAACCTGCTCCATGTAAAAAAAAAAGGCCTTTTGTTGTGAATGAGTGCTATTTAAATAAAGTTGACTGCCAGTGGAGTCCTTTGTCAGTAACACAATGGAGGAAATTGTTGCAAAGAGCAGCGTGTCAGCACAAGATTGTTGAGATAAAAAAGGAAATGACTATCATACTATAAATATACAACTACTAAGTTGTGGGGACTTTTTTCTGCTCATTGCATCCCCAGTACTTAAATAATAGTTGGATGATTTTATTACAAATAAAACGTGTCATTTTATTTTATTGTAATTTTATTGTATTGAGAGCAAAATGTAATTTTACAACGGAGAAATATAATTTTACAAAGTTGGAAATTTAAAAGAAAAAAAATGTATATTTATTATAAATTATATGGGATTAAAATGCAGGAAAAAAGTATTTATCTCATTAAAAGTATTAATATATTAGAATTAAAGGATAAAATTGCAATTGTATTTTTAGTATTACATTTGTAATTTTACAAGAGAAAAATATAGTTTTGCGGACAAAGTTGTGGAGTAAAAAAAAGGGTTTTATTTTTATGATTATTATTATTAATTACACAGGGTTAAGATTGAAAAAAAAATCATAATCTTATTAGAATTTCAAGAGAACAAAAGCAATAATGTGAGATTAAAATTAGATTACAAGAAAAAGCCATATTCTTATGTTTGGAATTTGCTATTTAAAGACAAGAAAAATGACCCTTTTCAGGGAAAATGTAAATATTGTAATATTGTAAGAAGAAAGGCGCAATTTTGCAAGAAAAAAAATGGAACCAAATTATTATGTGGCGTGTAAAAAAACAAAACACAACATGGTAATAATAATATTGGTGTGCGTTTTACCTGTCCTGCTGTGTCCACAAGCTGAACTCTGACTGGGGATCCATCAACTTGAACCTGACCTGTTGGGAACCAGTAATCATTTCCATTATTAAATCGAATTAATACATTTAGTTGGTGTATACATATATATATATATATTTATATATATATATGTATATGATACCGACTGTTGAAAACTCTCCACCAAATGCGTCTTACCAGAAAAGACGTCAAAGCCGGTCTGCTGGTAGTCCACCGGGTAGCCGTTGGAGGTGTAGCTAACGACCATGCTGGTCTTGCCCACGGCTCCGTCCCCGACCAGCATGCAGGTGATGACTCCGGGCTCCAGCTCGTCCTCCCGGGTTAGCCCGCAACCGGAGGAGACGCGGGACTCGTGGTAGAAGTACTCCATGTGGGGTGGCATTTCGTGCCGTGCAAGGTCAAGCGTCTGATGGCGGCCTCGGTCACCCCTTCCGATCGGTACTTTTTTGGTCGGGTGTGTTGTCTTTGCTCTGGTGCGGAAAGGACGGGATCTTCTTTTTATTTTACTGTCTACACAAGACTTGGGTAAGGTTGGGCTTTTGCATAACCACGCCCACTCCCGAGCACTGTGGCGGAAACTGCCGAATGTGTTCGGGAGCGACTCTTCGCAAACAGCGACACCGGGTGTCAGAAAGAGGCACTACATCAACCGTGTCACCTGACTTTCCTCATCCATAAGAGTCAACAGTCGGAAGCTGTTATACATTGTTTACGGTTTAACGCTTTATTCATTCGTTCGTGTTTGAAACACACTAAATGCACACACTTGATTGGAAGAAGCGCCTCGGTGAGTCATTTTACCCGACAGAGGTGCTAGCAGAGGCGGCTAACTAACTCGCTAGCTAGCCAGCTAGCTCGGAAGCTAGCTGCTCATTCATGTCGTTTTCGTAATTTTGCTCGCGAGATAAGTCGACTTAAGTATGGCTTCAATCCTGGACGAGTACGAGGATTCACAAAACACCAGGCAAAGTTCGCAGCAGCACGGCCGCCTGTCATCTGCTAACATTGGGATTACACACTCAGGTAAGCACCGGGGTCCTCATACAGATATAGACGCTCACTAGCATTGTCAACGTGGTGTCTTCTTGTCATGCTTCGCTTCTCTGTTCTGCCAGGCTTTGTCAATGTGAGACTGGAGGAGGAAAAGCCCATTTTCAACAAGCAGAGGATCGACTTCACTCCCCCCGAGAAGATAAACCACCTGGCCGTCTGCAACAATCAGCTCTGCATGAGTCTGGGAAAGGACGCCCTGCTGAGGCAAATAACACAATCATAAACAACCCACTCACTTACCGTAATGCTCACCCACAACACAACTTTTTGATTGGATCAGATCAAACAGATCAATGGCCATCTGGTGATCAGTAGTCCTCATCAACAGGGGTGATGTTTATTGTGGCTTTTCGGAGGCGTTGTTGTTGGAGATGAACGAGGCAGACACTAATGTTTGCTCTTTTTATGTTCTTTCCCAGGATTGATTTGGCTAAACCAGATCAACCCAATCAGATTGACTTGGGAAGAAAAGATGACAGCAAAGTACACAAGCTCTTTCTGGATCCTACAGGTAAAAAAAAAAAGAAACACGACAAAAGTCAGTTTGTTTGGTTTGTATGGTTCTCTCGCAGTCTGGATATGATGTTACCAAACTGGAACCTGAGTGGGAAAACATTTACAAAATAAGAGACTTATATGTAAGGTGGTGAGCGTATTTTTGTTTACACAACAATACACAAACAATAGTGAACTCTTGGAGCGCAATAGAGATCAATGAAGTCTCTACCTATCTAAATACAGTAGTAACCATAGAAAGGAAAATCATACGAGTGTATACAATCCGGAAGACATCATGTTGTTTTGGGTGCGTGAGATTGTCGGACAATGTTCACGTCACATTTGCTGTCCAAACGAGGCGGAACTTAATGCATATGATTAACAGAGAGATGATTAGTCGGTTCGCCGACAAAAATACAAGTGTGAACGCTAAATAGATTGCATTAAAATGATCAAGTATTTCTTTTTTTTGAAGATTTTTGATTCAAACCAGTCCAGACAGCCAAAAATGTTAACTTAAAACACATTTCTAGACAATAATTTACATGCATAAATGACCAATGTACAAGTCAACTTTTGACATCACTTTTACTGTCTTTTGTGTGGACCCTCACCCCCTTTTTACATACCTCTGAAATGAGGGTGGGCTTCTCTTTAAGCCGTAAAATTCAGTGGTCTCACACCCTTGTCTCGGTACAGTCTGTCGCCTCTCTCTTTTGTGCGGTCCGTGTGCTTGTTATGTCGTGTATCTCTCTACAACTTGGATGTAAACAAACGTTGTTGTCCTAAAAGGATTTTTTAAAAATATTTCAACTTTATCATACTAATATGACATTTTTCCTCATAATATTAAAACGCTATCCTCATAAATGTTGACCTTTTGTCTTAAGATTAAATTTTTTTCTCATAATATTAAAATTACTGCTGTTTTTTTTCCATTTTTGCTGTTATTGTTTAGTTTTTTTTCCAGTTGTCTTGTTAAATTCTATTTTTGCAATGTGCCGCAGGCCAATAAAAAAACAGCCGCAGGACTGAAAGGCCCCCCGCTCGCACTTTGGACACCCCTGATGTATAGATAGATATGTATAATTTTGCCAATTATTCTTGTAAGTCTACATTTTTGTCTTTTTTTTTCTCTCCTAATAATCCAATTTTATTCTTATGAAATGTATCAAATTTAGATCAAACAAAAAAGAAACAAATCCTCTTTATCACAGTTTTCTGATGATGATTTTTATTGTCATAGTGTTATGTGGGTTGAGTGTTCTTTTAGTAGAATACTTACATGAAGGTTAAAAAAAAGTGTGTATTGGTGGAGAAGGGAGTGTTTTATTGACATTGTTTCTCTCCAGGCTCCCATCTGCTGATCAGCATGAGCACCAGTGAGTGTCTGTACCTCAACAGGAACACGCAGAAGGTGCGCAGTCTGTCTCGTTGGCGAGGCCACCTGGTGGAGAGCGTGGGTTGGAACAAGCTGCTGGGGAACGATACCAATACGGGGCCCATCCTGGTCGGCACCAGCCAAGGCGTCATCTTCGAGGCCGAGATCTCTGCGACCGAAGGGAGTCTCTTCAACACCAACCCCGACCAGTATTTCAGACAGGTCAGAGCACGGTCGAAGTGCACAATCGTTTCAACACCGTAGTGTACAAATGATACCATTTCTTTCCGTTTCCGGGAGGCAGGTCCACTCCTTGGAGGAAGATGGGAGGCCGGCACCGGTCTGCTGCCTGGAGGTAGAGCGCGGCCTGGAGAACAAGTACTTTATCATCGCCACCACCCGCAAGCGGCTGTTCCAGTTTGTGGGCAAGGTGGCAGAGGGCTCGGAGCAGCAGGGCTTCAGCTCCATCTTCACGCAGAACCAGGACCTGCTGCCTAGTTTCCAAGAGTTCCCGGCCAACATGGGCTACAGCGAGATCACCTTCTACACTTCCAAGCTTCGCACATCCCCCAAGGCCTTTGCGTGGATGATGGGCAACGGAGTTCTGTACGGGCAGCTGGACTACGTCAGACTGGACTCCTTGTTGAGTGACGTGCAGGTAACCTCATGAAAAATATTCTGTTCTTGTATTAGCGCCTAAGACTTTCTCTCATGCTGTCTCCACGGCAACCAACCAGGTGTGGGACTACACCGCCGACATCGACCTGAGCGTGAACAAGCCCATCTCCATTGTGCTGACCCAGTTCCACTTCTTGCTCCTGCTACATGACCGAGTCAAGGCCATCTGCACTCTGAACGGGCAGGTGGTCCATGAGGACGTGTTCCCAGACAAGTTTGGCTCCCTCAAGAGGATGATCAAAGACCCGGTGGGCGGTCTGGTGTGGTTCTACACGGAGTGCGCCGTCTTCCGGTACCACATACAGCGCGAGTCCAGGGATGTATGGCAGATGTACATGAGCATGAATAAATTTGACCTGGCCAAAGAATACTGCCGCGAGCGACCCGAGTGCATGGATGTGGTTCTGGCCAAGGAGGCCGAGCACTGCTTCCAGAACAAGCGCTACCTCGAGAGCGCCAAGTGCTACGCCCTGACGCAGAACTACTTTGAGGAGATAGCGCTCAAGTTCATCGAGGCCAAGCAAGAGGACGCCTTGAAGGAGTTCTTGCTGAAAAAACTGAACAATTTAAAGGTGAGCGAGAGGACCCAGATCACCCTGCTGGTCACGTGGCTCGCTGAGCTCTACCTGAACCGACTGGGCCAGCTGGAAGATGACGGCAACAGCGTCGTCTTCCGGGAGACCCGCGAGGAGTTCCGCCACTTCCTGAACACCTCCAAGCATCGAGACTGCCTGTTCAACAATCGCAGCATCATATACGACCTTCTCGCCAGCCACGGCAACGTGGACGACATGGTTTACTTCTCCGTGGTCATGCAGGACTATGAGAGAGTCATCTCGCACTACTGTCAGCACGACAACTACCATGCCGCCCTGGATGTTCTCTCCAAGCACTGCGACGAGAAGCTCTTCTACAAGTTCTCCCCGGTGCTCATGCAGCACATCCCGGATAGAGTGGTGGATGCTTGGATTCAAATGGGCAAGCGGCTGGACCCCAAGAAGCTCATCCCGGCACTGATGAACTACAGCCAGATGGGCAGCACCAGTCAGCAGACCAACGAGACCCTGCGCTACATGGAGTTCTGCGTGCACGAGCTGAAGGTAACCGAGGAGGCCATCCATAACTACCTGCTGTCCCTCTACGCCAAGTACAAGCCTGACTCGCTGCTGCGGTACCTCGAGCAGGCGGGGACGCACGCCTCGGAGATCCACTACGACCTAAAGTATGCTCTCAGGCTCTGCGCAGAGCATGGATACCTGCAAGCATGTGTGCTGGTCTACAGAATCATGGAACTGTATGAAGAGGCGGTGGATCTGGCTTTGCAAGTAAGTCAACATTAGTGACGTTGCGACCTGATACTAGACCATTTTGACAACATGGCGGAGTCTCACAAATGTCGTCCACAGGTGGACGTAGACTTGGCCAAAACCTGTGCAGACCTACCCGAGGATGACGAGGAGCTGAGGAAGAAGCTCTGGCTGAAGATAGCCCGTCACGTAGTACAGGAGGAGAAGGACGTGAAGAAAGCCATGAACTGTTTGTCCAGCTGCAATCTGCTCAAGATCGAAGACATCCTGCCGTTCTTTCCCGACTTTGTCACCATTGACCACTTTAAAGTTCGTAACACAGTTGGAGGCCATTTCAGCATCATCTTCTCGATATACGAACAGTCAGTGTACAGCTTGTCTAGCAGTAGATTTTTACTATCAACACACAGCCGCTATGAGACAACAAGTGAGTCCACCTCACAGAGAGCTTGTCCAAATTGTGTCCTTGCTGTGACTACTTTGTGTGAGCACCATTGCTATCTAGCACTGCCTTAATCCTCTTGGGCATGGAATTGACCAGAGCTGCACGGATTGTTACTGGAATCCACTTCCCCTCCCTCCGTGATGACAATGCTGGTGGTTGTTTGACACCATGCACTCCTCCACCTTCCTTCCTTCAGCTTGAGGATGCCTGACAGTTGCTCAATTGGGTTCAGTTTTCATCACCTTCAGCTTTGGCAAAACACTTGATCAACTTGGAGGTGTGTTTGGGCTTCTTATCATATTGGAAAACTGCCATGTGGCCCAGTTTCTGCATCAAAATGTCACAGTACATGTTGAAGTTCATCTTTCCCTCTGTGAACCGCGGCTCCCCCATTGCCAGCAGCACTTGTGCACAATACTGATTTTGCTACTCACTTGTTGCCGGCTATTTATACACAACAGTGGCTGTGTTTTGACCCATTTCTAATATATAGTAAATCTACACTGCTATACAAGCTGTACATGGACTACTCTAAATATGATTCAAGTTTACTTTCTGTAGCTTTGTCCCTTGAGAGGAAATGTAAATGTTAAGGCTCTGTTTGGGCCTCGCAGGAGGCCATCTGCAGCTCCCTGGTGGAGTACAACAAGCACATTGAAGAGTTAAAGCAGGAAATGGAGGAAGCAACGGAGAGCGCTAAACGCATCAGAGAAGACATCCAGGAAATGAGGAACAAGTACGGCATGGTGGATTCCCAAGACAAGTGTTCTGCGTGTGACTTCCCGCTGCTCAACAGGCCCTTCTATTTGTTCCTGTGTGGACACATGTTCCATTCCGACTGCCTCATGCAGGTAAGGCTGCTCAACATCGTCTCTTATTTATTCGCATGATGCATTTGTTGTGTATCCTTCTCTCCTTCACAGGAAATGACCCCCCACTTGTCCGCCTACAAGCAGAGTCGCCTGGAGGAGCTGCAGAAAAAGCTGTCTGTCTCCACGCAGTCGTCCAAGTCCCGGCACCGCCCAGCGCTCAAGGAGGACGACGACACCTCCAGCCTGGGGAAGGACAGCGTCGGCACGAGCCGCGAGCAGATGAAGTCGGACATTGATGACATTGTCGCGTCAGAGTGCGCATACTGCGGCGAGCTGATGATCAAGTCCATTGACAAGCCGTTCATTGACCCGCAGAAATTTGAGGAGGAGAAATCCAGCTGGCTGTGACAGAGACGATGTCTGTTTTTTTTTTTTTTAACATCCATCATTCAGTTGCATGTTTAGTGCCTGATGATGACCACTACTGAGGACAGCTTCAGCTTTTTGCAACAGATATCCTGCATATGTTACCAGTAGTAAAGGCTGTTTTATTTTGTATGTGTCAAGCCAGCTCTTATTGTGTATACATGATGTACCAAAACCTTTACTGATGCCCAAAAGCTGCACTTGAATGTCCTTATTTGAACATCTCCTGCTTTGTGTGTGTCTACATAATCATGAAAGATGAATAAACTGTATTCAATGTCACAGCTGTTATGATGAAGCTGGCCAGCACAGTTAGGTAATTTATTCAGAAAAGTCTTCTTGAACGCCTTATTTAGTGTATCGAAAACAATAATAGCAATGACAATTAGAAGTCCCAGACATTTTGGTTTACTTTTATAATTTTTTATATATATTTTAAATATCTGCCATGGTTTTCTTTGTATTTGACATACCAAATACGGAGTTCCTCCTTGATGACGTAAGACGTAGCCCGGTATCCTTCGCAAGGAGCAGACACTACTAATCGACCTCGGAAACTCATCGATATGTGTGTGTTTTAGTCGAATAGTCGCCACAGCGTGACGCAAACTTTGTCATCGACACTTGTGGATGGAATGTTGTGTTTTGTGGGACTTTAATGTCATCGCATTACGGCGAGAGACGATAAATAGCGAGATGCCCTTGCTCTGCGTTCGATTTGAAAGCCTGCTCCTTTGCCTGTGCCTCCATGGCGTCGTGTCTCTGCTCTCTCAGTAACAGAAAGTGGCCGCCTCTCCGCCGCCGCCGCTGCCGACTCAAAGCTCAACAGTACTCGCTCGGCGTCCTTCACCGCCATTTTGGAGTCAGGGAACCGAGAGTCGGCAGCGGCGACGAGAGAGACGCAAAAGGGGGCCGAGGTGAGAGACTCCGTGCTTGGATGTTATGGCGACGGGGGGGAAGACGGCCGGGGAGGGAGAAAGAATTAATAACATGGGGATCGTACACCACACTGTCAAGCTCCCGCTGCAAGGACACTCCAGGGGCGGGCGGAGGGCCTTGTTGCCTCCGCAACGCGGCAACCTGAATAAACAATAAAGAATTGAAGATCTACCTTAATAGATTGTTTAGGCATGGAGGCGGTGGCCTTAAAGAGACAGGGCGGGCTTGATTACTTCATATTAATGCTGCGCGAGTGTCAAAAACACCGTTGTAGCTCACATGCTAATGCTAGTAACGCTAGCAAGCAAACTGGCTAGCTCAAAATTGCCCCATAGTCCCCGAATGGCACCCGAATTTTATTTTTAACTTGTCAGTGTTTGCTGCGCACCGATGCCGCCCCGTAACTTAGGTTGATATCCTGCCATGCTAGCCGCTGGAGTTAGCGCGCAGGCTAACATCGCGTTCAGTTCAACGTCCAAGGTTAGCTAGCCGCCTAGCTTCACTCAGCTGGGCTAGCCGAGTCTGCCGTTAGCGTGACGAGCACGAGGATGCCAGGTCACACTATTTACATGTTCCACAGCCGTCATTTGCGCGAATGCAGTGTCTTTGTTGACTTGCTTGTCTGAGTTAAAAACGCAAATTAGTATGCTGCGTTGGGTGTTTTTTTTAATGTCTGCTAATTTGGTACAAAGTCATAAATCGTGCTTAAATAAATAGCAGAATACAGTGATGAAGTTCAAATGATGCACTGCTAACGCTGCACCGACCGGATGTAAGACCACCTCCAATATAAGACGTCCCCTTTTTCAAGTTTTGATTTTGCAAAAATGTGTTTTCCATATGAGCCGTCCTATTTCATCCATCATACGAATTGTCTGCACTCGGCCGTTACGTGAGACTAGAACTCTAGTCTGGACATCAGCGCCCGCCACAAGTCATTTTTCAGGATGTCCTGCACAATAAGTGACCATACATCTCTCGTTTCAAGGGACTCGGTGATAATGACATCTTGTGTTGAGAAGGTACGTCCACGATACATATTTTGTAAAGATGCCAAATGTAGTGGCGTCAACTTCCCTGTATGCAGAAAATCACCCTTTTGACCTCAAGCCCCTTCCCTTTTTGTCCAGTGAAAGTCCCTGGCCAGCAGTTGGACGGGTGGGGTGGGGCTGGGGGTGGCCTATCCTTACCGTATGGCGTCCGGGCAGGGTGGGCGGCCGGAGGTCGGAGCGGCGGGGGGCTCGGGCCTAGCCAAACCTCTCTACCTGCAACGCCTGGAGCGCTCATTGAGGCTGGACAACTTCCTACGCCAGACGGCCGCCATCTTCAACAAAGACATCACCAGGTAGTGTATCGCCCGTGAAGTCATCTCAAAGGAATTAATCTGTTCCGGGGTCAAACAGTGGCCATTAAATGCTTTATTAACCATACAGGGAATGTTTAAGCCACATTTGAGCACTCTCGACTGACAAGTGTAAAAAACTTTGCAATACAATGTCAGAGACGTGTAGGGCCCATTTCCTGGTCTATGGTTATCATCACACTTTTTCTGTTTTGCCACCTTCTACCACAAAAAAAGCCCAAATATATTTATGCAACTGTATATTCCACCATATTTACCTTTTTACATTTTTTGTTTAGTGATGACAGTGAAGACAGCGATGGCGGTCTGGGGTCGGCTCTCTCCTTGGACCCCTGCTCCGTGCAACATCCCGCTATGTCGGTGAAAAGCGAGCCGTGTGACCAAGGGGATGCTTTTGTGGAAGGCAAGCCGCTCAATGGCGTCCTGCTGCAAGATAACGGTAAGACATTGCTTTCGCGTCCAGTCGTGTTGGCGTCATTCTAAAGATGGGACGTCCCGCTCTACAGAGCAAAAGACAAACCTCTACAATTTCTCTAAAATGAAGAAGAACCGCAAATGGCTGAAGGTAAGCATGCTGGTGTTGATATATGAAGCGTACGTGACACGCGCCACCCAACGTTCACCGGCCGTCCCCTCTTTCCAGAGCATACTGCTGAGCGACAACACCACGGACTCGGACTCGGACGACTCGGACTTCAGTTTGTCGCGGGAGGAGCTCCACGACATGCTGAGACTGCATCGCTACACCAGGCAGCACCAGAGCAAGTTCCACACGGACCCCGAGGTAAAGCAGGTCGCTGGCATAATGGAAAAAAAATTAAAAAATATTTATTAAATAAGTATTAATAAAAATATTAATAAAAAAGTGCAATAATGAAGTTAATGGTGCATTCATTATTTAACTTGTGGAATACGATAAAAATGTATTTACTTTTACCCATCAAGATTTTTAGAAACTTTTGTAGAAAAATCAAATTGTGGAATATGTGATAAACGTACTGCATGTATTTGTTTCATGACCAATTTAGTCATTTTATGTTTTTTAATAGTTATTTCATTTCTTTAGTTATTTGCCTTTTTGTTTCATGACATGCAAATAGCCATTCACCCGTCAAGATTTTTATTCATTTCTGCATGAAAAAGTCCAATCTTTCATAGGCAATTTCAATTATTGAATATGTAGCAAAAAAAACCCAACAACAATTACATTTACCCTAATGAACGTATTTGTTTTTATGACCAATCTAGTTACTTCATACCCTTTTTTTAACAATTATTAATTAAATTTATTTTTTATTTGTTCACTGGCCTTTTTGTTTCATGACATGCAAATCCGCCATTCACCCGTCAAGCTTTTTATTAGTTTCTGTAGAAAAAAACGAAGCACAATATTTCATTGGCTATTTCAGATTTGAGTGCTGCAAGTAATTTTGTGCTTCACATATCGATGGTCTCAGCTTCAGCAGTACCAGTTCTACAGCACCGGTTTACTCTCCACTCAAGACCTGTTCCGCGAGCAACAGCGCTACCTGCTGGGCCCAAAAAAGAAGAAAATCAAGGATGAGAAAAAATTCAAAGGTAAAAAAAAAATGTTTTTTAATAAAACAAAATCATATCATCTCTTTTTGTACATTTGTCTTTCTGTACAACTTTTTGCAAAATTAGAATAAATATTTTTGTCTTAGTGTGTCGGTCTTCCAAACCACCTGATCTACCTTTTCAAAACGAAATAAAATGTCGTAAAGCGTCACATAATTAGCCAGACACTCTTTTGCAACATCATCCTTCTCACAGGAAAGCTGAAAAAAGTGAAGAAGAAGAGGAAACGCGGCGAAGGAGACTTTACGGACGACGGCCTCCCTTACGTGTCCAAGACCTTTGCTAAGTTTCACCACGATGCACCAGTGCCGATGGTGAAGAAGAAGCACCTGACTGTGGAGCAGCTGAACGCGCGACGGCGCAAAGTGTGGCTTACCATTGCCAAGAAGGAGATCCCCAAGGTTAGGAAGTGCTTTTTGATTGATTTGAAAGGCGAGTTTGTCATCTTAGCTCATTGGTTTTGCAGTCGTTCAAGCAGAAGACCTCCGCTAAGAACCTCGTCTTGACCAATGCTAAGAAGGTAAGTGACGCTGCAGTGATGTCTCCTGAGAAACTCCAACATTGCAGCCCGACGTTTTCTGCTGCCGTGTAACCAGTTGGCCCACCAGTGCATGCGGGAGGTCCGACGCGCGGCCATCCAGGCCCAGAAGAACTGCAAGGAGACGCTGCCCCGCGCCCGCCGCTTAACCAAGGAGATGATGCTCTACTGGAAGAAGTACGACAAAGTGGAAAAGGAGCACCGGAAGAGGGCCGAGAAGGAGGCCTTGGAGCAGCGGAAACTGGACGAGGAAATGAAAGAGGTAGGGGCCACACGGTACTTTGCCACTTTTTCTGTTTTGTGGTTAAAAGTTATACATATTCAAGCAAATAGTAAACTTTTTGGCCAAAATTCAGCATTTTCAAGCATAAAAACGGCTACATGAGCTAAAATTTAAACATTAGACCTTCAGAAGACGCCTTCAAAGATGTTGCGATGATATGTAGTAATCTAATCTGATCACTAGGAGTCAGTAATGTTACTGTAACGTTTAGTGAGACTTGCGAGCCGGAACCACAGGCTTTTAGCGCAGGTTTGACCGATCGCACACTGGAACAATAATCCCTAAAACGGGGTACTGTTGCACCAAGCTAAAACCCAATTCTGAACTACTGACCCCACTTCCTGTTTGCCAGCACCGGAATACATTTTCAGAAACACAAACGAGCTTGAGTCTTATTTGCATCCTGAATGTCTTAATTTCTCTCATTAGTTCTACTATATTATAGCAGTGTAAAGGTGACTACAGGGGTGTTATTTTGTGTCTAAGGGGTTCTAATAATGTCATACAGATTTTCTTGGCTTTTTGTCCGAGATAATAGCTGCCATATACAACTTAAATCATTTAACATTAAAGGAATTTTGCCAATCATCCACAATGTTTATGTGAGATGTAAACAGATCTTTATCTTTTTTGCATGTTAAAAAGAGGCAGTTAAAAATGCTTGCCTAAAAAGCCTTCTGAAAAAAGCACCAGCAAGGCTCCATTGACATCATGTGACCTGCATAATAACCAAGCTACACCGACATTGTTAATACTATTGTTATTAACATTGTTACGCCCAAGAACTAAGATGCTGGTGTAGTGACACCTCGCCAGACCACACCGGCAAGCTTCACCGCACACTCGCTCGCAACGGCTCAGGCCACTAGCGAAAGGTGATGCTACATGTTGGAGCTGCTGCCACTGCTCCTGTGTTTGTGATGCTAGGTGTAGCATTGCTTTCTACGTTGCTAAGTGAAAGAAATGTACCCAGGAAGGAGGTTTGCTGAGTTCAAATGACCAAAATAGGGCAAAATAGTCTTGTATAGCGGGGTTTGTAAGTTGAATAGGTGTGTACCATTGTAGACGAATGGCAAAATTCCTAAAAAAAAAAAAAGAAAAAAAGGAAAGTGATGTTTTCCTTTAGGAAGTGGGACAAGAGCACACCCGTTAGAAACCGTATGAGCCGTGTGAGCTAAAGGGCTAACATTACACTCACATTTTAATGGCAACGTCATGCTAGGTTAACGTGTTCGCTGCAGAGAAACAACGTGATGAAAAGTACAGCTCCCATGTCTGTAGCTGACCGATGGATAATTGGCTGAGTGTTTTAAGGTGTGTAGCAAAGCCTGGCGATGTTTTTTCATTCATGGGAACTTCGACAGCGAGTGATAGAGTTTAGGCGGGGCTTTCAACAACTGTTTGGCGGTATTTTCACGTGTCTTTTGTTTCAGGCCAAGCGTCAGCAGCGCAAACTCAACTTCCTCATCACCCAGACGGAGCTGTACGCCCACTTCATGAGCGGCAAAGCCTCGGCAGGCGGCCCCGGTGAAGATGAAGTGCAGGAGGAGATTCTGAAGAAGTTGGACGACGCCAGCGCCAACAGGCAGATCGACATCGGAGGAGGCGTGATGGTCAACGTGGCGCAGGAGGACTACGGTGCGGTTTATCTAGACCCGGCAAATAGTCCTCAGGGTCTAAACACACCTTGTCGTTTCAGACAGTGAATACTACAAGTCTCAGGCCCTGAGGAATGCCCAGGAGGCCCACCAGATCCATCAGGCCAGAGTGAGTTTTCCGTCACCCTGCTGGTTGGGACTGCGGCAAATGACCGTTTTGTACCCCGCAGACACAAATGTTTGACGAGGACGCCCAGGACAGCCGGCATGCATCCCTGGCATCGTCATCCGCCGCCGCTTGTGGCTTCGGCGAGAGCTACAGCCTCTCCAACCCGTCCATACAGGCGGGCGAGGACATCCCTCAACCCACCATCTTCAACGGCAAACTGAAGGGCTACCAGCTGAAAGGGATGAACTGGCTGGCCAACCTCTATGAGCAGGTACCGAACGACCCCTGGGTAGTAGTTGTATTCATGTGGCATTAAAACGCTTCCTTCTGGGTCCTGCAGGGCATCAATGGCATCCTAGCAGATGAGATGGGGCTTGGGAAGACGGTCCAGAGCATCGCCCTGTTGGCCCACCTAGCAGAGGTATTAAAGGCAGAGAGGGTTTGCTAAAACTTACTGCATGATGTGTTTTTGCAGCTGCTTCCTGGTTTGTGCTTGTTGCAGCTCTTTGTACTTCATTCCAGGAAGTAACGCGCTGTCTTCCCAGATACTCGGGTTTCCCGTCTTTGGTTGCTCATGAGAACCAAATTTCCTCAGAAATTGGCCTGGGGCGTTTATTTACTTAACCACAGAGAGTACAGGACTTTTTTGGGGGAGACCTTTATTTGTGTACGTGCTGTACTAAAATGCATTCTGTTCATAACATTAAACACATCAACAAATATTACACTTCTTCTTTTCCTTTCGGCTTATCCCTGCTTATCCCATCAGGGGTTGCCACAGCGAATCATTTTGTTCTGTTTGACTCGCATTTTGTACTGGCGACCAGTCCAGGGTGTACCCCGTCTCTCGCCCAAAGTCAGCTGGGATAGGCTCCAGCATACGGCGGTATAGAAAATGAATGGATGAATAAATGAATGATTCGCATTTTTTGATTTGGCAAAAGTTTTACGTCGGATGCCCTTTCTGACACAATATGACCTAATGAGGGACATGATACTTATATATATTTGGGTGTGACCAGGATGAACAGGATCAGGAATGAGCACAATAACGTATTATATTAATTAATTTACTTTGCTTCATTATTGTCATTTTGTCTACTTTATCTAAAATTCACCTTTAGGGTGACATTCACAGTTGTTGTTTTCCTTAGTTGTTTACTAATCAATACACAATTTTGTAAAATATTTGATATAATAATAATAGTTATTATTATCGTTGTTGTTATTATCCATCCATTTTCTACGCCCTTTGTCCTCACTAGTGTATGCTAGAGCCTATCCCAGTCTACTTTTGGACTGGTCACCAGCCAATCAGAGGGCACATACAGAAAAACAGCTATTCGCACTCACATTATTGGACAGTGGACCATTTAGAGTCGCCAATTGATTAGTGGGGTGTGGGTCCCGTGAACTCTCAGGAGGGTGTGGGAGGCAGAGAGGGCTTGTGATGTCACGGGATGTCACGTTTGCGCCGCGACACTGTCACTTGGTGGCATTTTGTCAAGTGTATATACTAAGTATGTATACATCCGCATTCGCATGATACAATTAATTTCAGTGAGTTACAGTTGTAGTTCTATGGTTATCACACATTTTTATGCACGGTCTCAAGTGACATCAACAAAACAAAAACAAAAAGGAAAGAAAAATCAAATTAATTTTTACCTGAAAAAGTTGTACCATTTTGGGGTGTTCTAGTGTAATACAATGGAACGACGGTTTCTGTCATTCATTTGTTACAAAAGGTTCAAGAACAACCAAAACGTATGAAAAGAGGCAATTTTCCCCCTACAAAATAATGTCAATCCAATTTATCAATTCCAGACAACCTAAATTAAAGAAAAAATACATTTTATAGAGAATAATTCTAGTTTGGCATGCAAAAAAGGGAAATAAATATAAATGAGGACTGGATGGAACTTACTTTCTTTGGCCCCATGGCGGGTCATTTAGCTTGTACTAAAAGAAAAATGCAATGGTGAGCCGGCAACATGCAGGGTGCTGTGTTTGGGCATTTTTTGATTTAACGGAACCATACAACCCTGGGACAAATGGACTGGTTTGTTGAATGAAATGAAGAGTGCAATGAGACAGCATGTAAAAACCCAGGCAATATTTTTTCATGCAAAAAGCGAGGATGGACTGTATTCTATATTACGGAGTGGCAGCCGTTAGTTCCGATAAAATATGGTATTCACACGCTTGACGGCCAGCTCTAATTCTCTGTTTTTTAAACACAGAGAGACAACATCTGGGGTCCTTTTCTCATCATCTCCCCGGCGTCCACGCTCAACAACTGGCATCAAGAGTTCACACGCTTTGTGCCCAAATTCAAGGTGGGCAAACTTGCACAAACAGTATAGATTTTCTGCGAAATGGGCTTGCATGTGTTGAAACCACAGGCGTGACACATGTGCTGGGTTGCCATACGTCCGGCCACAAACCGTTATTGGTCGACATGTTACTCATGTGGAGGGTCACCAAATGCGGAGATGTGATTGAGAGGGAGACAGGAGTGGAGGAAAAAAAAGTAACAATTAACAACCATGTCACTATGAAATAACATAACATTATAAGTTTTTAAAAAAGTGACGACCTTGGGCCGCTTGATTGCATTTATTGGCTTTTTTTTGTCGTAACTTGAGTTGCAGGATCAGCTACTGCAGAACTCGAACGGCATTGTCTTTATTTAGAAATAATTTAGTAATGATTTTTAATTAGGTCTGTCTAAATCTAAAAGAAAATCAAATTAATCACAGCTTTTAAATGAATTAATCATGATAAATCCCCATTTGCAATTATGTGTGAAATATGCCCTTTTGTCTGTACTTTATGTGAAAAGATAACAACGGGACGCAATTTTATGTATTTGAATGTCTCCATGCTCAAAGTGAGCTTAGATTTTAAATCAATGTCTGGAAACATTTGAAACCACACTTTAACCGTGTTATTATGAGCCATGCAGGGTTGCAGACACCACGTTATTTTTAAACTTAAAAGCGCCACATTGTACATTACATACTGTTTTTTTGTCCTTCTGTTTATTTACACCACACATACACGCATTAAAAAAGACGTGATTTTCGGAGTGTCTGTGAACGCATCTTGCTGTGGTCTTCTTACAATGAGGAAGTGCGGTTCTGAGGAGTACTAGAGACGTGTCGGAGATACATGTAGTACATTGTTTTGGAATTGCACTGCTGTTGACGTGTTATAAGAGAGCATCAGACACTGTGGGGGAGCTACTGTGCCTCTGTTGTCAAAACAGAGAGAGGACCCGGTGCGAGTGCGTAAAAATTTGAACGGAATGATAAATTAAATTACCACCGTCAACACGCTGTTTTACATACATTTGTTCCACTTGCTCGTCTCATGGTTAAAAAATGCTTTCACTTTTTTCTATTCAGTAAAGATATTTCAAAATGACACATATTAGCGCTGTGATTATAATTCTGTTTAACCCTGAAATATTTTTGCTCGAGGTTTTCATACCATTGGCATCTCATGCCTTGTGTAGATGCCCACCAGGGGGCAGAATTGTTTCAACCGTGTGGAAATATCACTACACAATTGTCAATGCGTCGCAACAATTGCATGGCTGTGCTCGCACACACAGTGTATCATTGCCCCGACACGACCGGACAATAAATCAAGGCCCGTCTATTTTGCTAATGAGGTGTGAAAAGAGCGTATTAGACTTGTGCAAGATAAGCTTCCTCAAGACCCACAGAAAACAATTGAATGGCGCTGCATGTTGATGGATGCAACGATGCATGAATTCTTTTCACATTCGCGTTCGTCAGCGACGCAGTGAATCATACTTAATGCCTCGGTGTTTCCTCTGGGAACATCGCCGTGGTTCTGTTTTCATAAGCCGCTGTTTTTAGTGTGGTTATCAGCATCCAAGACTCTTCCAGTCGATTTTCAAACCACAAGAGATGTATGAAAAACCTGCCTTGTGCATTCACCCATTTGTCGCTCAGGTGCTGCCGTACTGGGGAAACCCTCACGACCGCAAGGTCATACGTAAATTCTGGAGCCAGGTGAGCAAGAGATCATTACAATAATAGTTTGACATTAACTCCTCGCTTCCCGGTCTATTGTTTCACCTCTGCTGCCGTGTGCTTTTAGAAAACCCTCTACACGCAGAACGCGCCCTTCCACGTGGTGATCACAAGCTACCAGTTGGTGGTCCAGGACGTCAAGTACTTCCAGAGGGTCAAGTGGCAGTACATGGTTCTGGACGAGGCCCAGGCACTGAAAAGCAGTACGAGGTAAACCACGTGGGTCTGCCTTAGGCCCGAGGCTTCACGCAGCGTTTGAAACTGATGGATCTTAGTGTGTCTGATTATCAAATGAATTAATAGAAATGTATTCAACTGAATACCTGGTCTGTTAAAGAGTACAAAATGTGTCATGATAAACATAATGGCAACAAAACTGATGTGTTTGCAGAAATTTGGCTTCTGCACACTACTATAGAGCTTGCTATTAAAGTTGATGACGTTTTGCAGTCCCGTTGAAGTTTCGCGTCATGCCGCTTTATATGCACGATGAGGTCGGTATCGTATTAAACTTCCCTATTCTTGCCACAACGGGAAACGGACAAGTTTTGCACTCTTGTGCAATGTCTGTTTACCGCCACACGGCTGACATCACTCCTGCTCCTTGTTACTTTGTTAGCACTCTAGCAAACACCGCTGTTGTGATCACATGTGCTGGAATCGACTGCTTGTGTCAGATAATAGAGATGCAGGCCAGTATAATCCAAGGCTATGTTCACACTGCAAGTCACTCTTGGCAAATTCTCACCACTGCATCCACACGCACCTTGGAACAGACGTGGAAACGGGTTGTCTAAAAAACTTCCATACCAGAATTCTTCCCATCTTTCTTCTTCATCTCCTGCACGGAATCATTTGTTTGAGAAAATATTGACTCCGGTTGCACAAAATCCTTGAAATCGCTTTAAGGAGAGTATGCGAGTAATGTGTTCGATACTGAAATGTCGATATCTCCGAGACCAGCTCTTTATGCTCTAAAGTTGATTTTGATATCAAAATAGTGATACTTCAGATACCTGATTTTGTGCTTCGTTTTTTCTGATGTTGTATGTTAGCTTGGCTATATTGGAAATCACCCCACTACCTCAGTATACTTCAATTTATACTTCATATAAATCAATAAATGACTATGATACTGTACACTACGATTTAAAATTTACCAGACACATCAGGTGAATTTTCACATTGAATATTGAATTGGTATCGTCGATACAGCCTGAATTTTACCCGGTATCGATTTAGAAATGAACTCAGTGGTATCACACTGGAACACACACAACAGCAGTTTTAAACACACGGAAATGCGAGCGATATCGTGCTTCTGCACATGCACGTAACTTTCCAGGTGCGTTGCATTCACATTACGAGTCGCATTTCTTTGGTAATGTGAACCACCACATAAAAAATTGGATTTTAAACAAATAATCCAAATTGGGAATCCTACCCTGCAGTGTGAACGAATAATTTCAATATGTATCACATTTTTAGTAGCCTTTTTACAAAATAAAAAAATACAAAAGTATGTCATAAAATGTGGAAAATTGTCAAGAATTTTGTAAATTACTGTTTTGGCAAAAAAAAAAAAGCTTTATATAACAAACATTTCCCAAGCCTTTAATGAAATCCAATAACTCTTGCACAATGCATTGAGAAACACCTTATTAATTATCAGTATGTACAGGTTTAAATAATGTTTACAGATCTGCACGGTGATGGAAAATTCTGTATTGTGCTTAAAAAAAAGTGAAGTTAGCCTCAAACACCACATTTGCCCTTTTGCAAGAGTTCTGACTTAGCATTGTGTTGTTTAAACAACCGGAAAATGCTCAGCATGTGTAACGATGCCACTTTTATCGTTTTTAGCGTGCGGTGGAAGATCCTCCTGCAGTTCCAGTGTCGCAACAGGCTGCTCCTCACAGGCACGCCCATCCAGAACACGATGGCGGAGGTGAGTGTCCGTGTTATTGCGTCTCGTGTGTTTGTAAATAATCAAACCTCCACCGCTGTCGCTCTCAGCTGTGGGCCCTGCTCCACTTCATCATGCCCACGCTGTTCGATTCCCACGAGGAGTTCAACGAGTGGTTCTCCAAGGACATCGAGAGCCACGCGGAGAACAAGTCGGCCATCGACGAGAGTGAGTACCCCCCACCAACCTCTGTTTGGAATTGTTCCGCAAAAAATCTCTCGTCGACATTTTTTATTCCTGTGAGTCGCAATTGTCGTATGTTTCAGACCAGCTCTCGCGCCTGCACATGATCCTCAAGCCTTTTATGCTGCGCAGGATCAAGAAGGATGTGGAGAACGAGCTCTCAGACAAGGTAGAGTGAGCACTTCCTTCTCTAAAACCCAAAACTAACAAATGAACTAAAGTGCCGCCTCAGTTAACGTCATTAAACCATTCCAGAAGGTCAGTCTCAAACCAAAACGGACCTTAACCAAGACATGTTTTCCTACGGGAAATAATGTAAATTCAGTGTAGTGGTGTTTTGGATGCCAAACAATGGTGAAAGCAAACCAAGGCAAAATTTTACCAAACACTTTGGATCTTAACCGAAAACTATGCTAACCAAGGCGGAGGTTAACCGAGGCACCTCTGTACTCTCATGTATGAACAAGTACTGCGTGGCTGAAGATAAAGTATCATACTTAGTAAACCCGCCCGCGCCTTTCCCTTATTAGTCTCCCGTGCCGCATGTTGACACAACAAATGTAGAAATAACCAGCCTGTGCTGACAAAATGAATGATGGGCCACGCGGGGGGTGCAAAATGTAAACACAATAACACACTGCCAGTCTTTAATGTGAAAGGTGAACAGCAAAGTATAGACATGTGTAAGAAAATATTAACCACTTTGAATATCAAAAGCTGAACCCAATAAAACCCTCTCAGGACGACAACGTGATTTTTGGCATAGTGATAGTAACAACAATAAAACAGTCTAGCTTAAGTTTGGAAGCCATTTTGTCCTCTCCCCTCATCCAGATCGAAATCCTGACCTACTGCCAGCTGACGTCTCGCCAGAGGTTGCTCTACCAGGCCCTCAGGAACAAGATCTCCATCGAGGACCTGTTGCAGTCCTCCATGGGCACGGCCCAGCAGGCCCACAGCACCACGTCGTCCCTCATGAACCTGGTCATGCAGTTTAGGAAGGTTTGGACAAATGGATTTTCAGTCGTGCTTTGGGGAAACTGGACTTTCGTCACATGGTCTCTCTTTTCCTTGTGCAGGTTTGCAACCACCCCGACCTGTTTGAGCGCCAGGACACGCGCTCTCCTTTCCACATGTCTCTCACGCCCTACGTCCTGCCCAAGTTCCTCTACCGCCACGGCCTCCTCCACACTCACAGCCAGGCCAAGGACAAGTAAGTCCTGCTGACTTGCTTGGCGTGCGTGGTATTGATCAGAACCTGCTAACCAAGTGTCTCCACATCAGGTTGCTGCGAGTGCTTCTGTCTCCCTTCTCCCCAAATAACGTCCAACAGTCGTTGTTTCACAGGAAAGGTGGGTTGCTATCAAACTCAGAACCGCCATTCCCTCAGAGCCCCTTGCTCTTCTTCTTCTTTTTTCATCATCATCTATGCTTGCACTGACCTCAGGTGACGACCAAGGGAGCTGTTTTTCCTTCCTCCGCTTTATCGACGTGTCACCGTCCGAGATGTCCAACCTCATGCTGCAAGGCAACCTGGTCAGGTTGGTCAAAACTAACGACACATGACAATAAATCCATCCCGAAAGCACAATTCCCCTGAAAAAGATGGAATTTTCATGTTGTACTACCTCCAGATTGCTTGCATTAAATGGAGGATTTTTTTTTTTTTTAGAGAGAACTTGGAATAAAATATGTGTTAAATATTTATATAATATACTTTTTTACTTGACAATGCAATTTTAATATTGAATTGCTGTCAAGTGCTTAGACTGAGTGGAGGATGTTTTTTAGTGGAGCAAATTAATTGTTACTACACTATTTGTCATCAACTTTAAATAAATATGGGAAAACATATTTTTTGTGTTAAGAATTGGAATAAACGCCTTAGTTAAAAAATATGCATTTCAAGGACGCTTAAAAGTAAAAGTGTAATATTGTTCTACAGGCTGCTGAAAAATCTTCAAGATCTTTGTCGTAGATGAGTTAATGTTTGTATTTAATATATATGTCCTTTCCTCCTGCTCTGCTGGCCGCTCCCCCAGGTGGTTAGCCCTTTTCCTGTCTCTGAAGGCAGCCTACCGGCTACACTCGCAGCGGCTGTTTGACCTCCAGGAACACGATGACGCGGAAGGTGATGATAACCGGGGGATGGCACGGAGGTCCTCGAGTCGCCATCTGTCTCGCAAAGACCTCATCTTGTGGGTCAACAGACCCACCGCCTTCCCCAACACGCACAACAGCCCGATGCTGCAGGTAAGTCCTGCCCCTTTTCTTCTGTTGACAAATGAGATAGTGTGTCATTTTATCCTTTGCCCATAGGTGGCACTGTCTATCCATCATTTCTGTGTTCTCACATACCACCCATGCTCACGATTAAGGCATACAGTATGTACAGTACATAATTGTCCTCAATCAAACATGTACATGGAAGCACGCAACGTCTCTGCGGGAGAGACCGTCATCCACACCGCTGCTGGAAATGTATCTCGCGTCGTCGCTCCATCTCCTGCTAAGCCGCGACCGTCAGACTTTTACATAACATGTTTGGCACGCCGCTAAAGTAAACACTTTAAGTTGGCAGGCTGACGACGCAGAGGCTGCACTCACTGAACTCTCCTCATGTTGCGCGTTCTTGCCGGATTTGCCGAGCCGTTGGAACCGCTTATTGGCTTTACCGTGCAAAGCGGGAACGTTGGCTGCACTCTTTGCATATACAGAACACAAGAGATGCTTTAGTAACATCAGAGAGTGGGACCCACACGATAGCAACACCAGCATGGTGATGCACCGCTAAAGTGCTAACATTACATTTTAACAGCAACCTCACGCTCGGCTCGCCTGTTCACAAAGAAAGTGATCAGATTTACAACTCCCATGTCAGTAGCCGAGGAATGATTGGCAGTGCTCCAGGCTACATTTTTAAGATGTGTAGTGAAGCCAGGGGAATTACGTTTTCCATCACACATATTGGTGTTAGAACATTAAAAAAAAGTCACTTTTACATAATAGTGTACAGTTCCAGCTGCCTTTTACTATCACGGCTTTGGCTTTAGGAAAGCAATTTCTCCTTTGTGCACCAGAACCTGGTCTTCACGGCCCTCAGGCCCGGCTTGGTGGGACACTCAGATGTGACGATCCGCTGCAGGTTCTCCTCCACCTCCAGGCTGTGGACCTGCCAGCCCACGCTTCCGCCCAAGTTCTTGCTCAGCACCACGCCCAGGGTGTGTGTATGTGTGTGTGTTTTTCTTTCTGTATGCAATGTGTAACATGGACGAGCATTTTGGGTGGTCCTGGAAATGGGAAGAGGGAAGCCCAGTGAATGAGGAGCTGCTATCTGTGACGTGTGTGTGTGTGTTAAGGGAGTGGGGATTCCTGCTGCCTTTAAAACAAACACAGGTTAGCTAGTAGTTGCTTAGCTTCCCATTTCCTAAACACAACACACACAAAACCTGCTGATTCAGTAAATCTCCGCTTTAGTTCAAGTGACAACGAAAGCCTTTTGCGTTTGTAGGTGACCGCTGTTCCCATGGAGCGCTATTCTGCCGACCGCAGCGCCGAGCACGAGTGGCGGGTGACGCGCATCGGCGGGGGCACCGTCTTCAAGGAGTGCTTCCTCTACGGCACGCCGGAGCTCGCCTCCGATTGGCGCCAGAGGAGCAACGCTTTCTTCCCGCCCAGCCCCGGCGGCGTCATGGCCCTCTACCCTCAACACGGCTGGTCCTACATTCGGATACCAGGTAAGGATGTGTACATACTCCCAAACTTGCAAACCCACATCGTTTAAAGAGAAAGGTAATGAGGTGCTAAACTCCCTGACATGATTGATTAATTTAGCTTACATATTGTTTGTAATTATGTTCTACATTGTTCGATCTTTGAAACCAAATGGTAAATTCTCCAAAATGACAGTTTAAGGCGCCACCCATAGCAAACTAACTCTCGCTGTTCAGTCTCGTTTCCGGAAATGACGTCATCGGGGTGACACCTCTCAGCTAAAGCAGCGTAAACAAACACGCCTCTAAGTAGATGGTGGACTAGGTTCAGTAGATTTTTCATCAAAATAGTAGTCATGCCAAAACTTTTTATAATTTTGCTGGATGGTCACAACAGCCAAGTGATACTGGAAGCTTTGTGTCTTTTTCCAAAAGAGGAAGAATTAAGATAAAAACTGACAAAGCAAGTGCACACCCCGGGTTGTGTTCTTTGCAGCGATCATTTCACTGATGACTGCTATGAAGGAGCACCTCTATAGGGAGCATTTGGCTTGAAAGTACGGTATATATGCATTTTGGAAAAGGATGCTATTCAACTGGTACACAGGAAAGAAAAGATGGGAAGAATGCCACAGAACAGAGTAAGTCAGGTCTTGTTATGCATTTTGTATTCCAAACGTACCTATTTTTTGCCTAAATGAAGCATTTTCAGACATAAACATGGCCAAATGAAGTAAAATACAAATGATAAGGCATTCAAAAGACACATTCAAAGACGTGGAATGCAGTATTATACATTGGTCAGTAGGTGGCATTAATGGCGGGTGAGACACACAAGCACCAGACTCGATTGCACAACAGGCACAATAATCCATAAACCACACCAAGTTAAAACTCAACTCTGAACCCCTGACCTCACTTCCTGTCCCCTTTGCAGCGGATATTTACAGGAACACACACGTGCTTGAGTCTTATTTACATCTTAAAGGAAAAGTGCACTTTTTTGGAATTTTGCCCATCACCCACTGTTCTCACATGAGACATAAACACACATCTTTCTCTTTCCTTTGCATTCTAAGGATATAAAAAACAGATCAAAACACATAAACAGAGGATGTTGTTGTCTCATAATGATTCTGGATGATGGGCAAAATTCCCCCAAAAGTGCACTTTTCCTTTTAAAAGGCTTATTTTCTCTCAGAATTGGCAACTCTAAATTGTCCATAGGTGTGAAAGGGAGTGTACCCATGACCCTCATGAGGATAAGCGGCATAGAAAAAGGATGGATGGATGTACTATATTGGGTAATAGGAGTGTAAAGGTGACTATAGGGGTTGTTATTTCATGTCTGGGGTGCTCCAATTATGTAAAAGAAATATTTAGAAGACTGTAAACATCTATGCACTAAATATGCCAATATTCAATTTCAGGAATTCTGCCTGACGGTAATTCACTTATCACAATCGTGTCTGGAACCAATTAACAGTGATAAACAAGCATACAAGTTCAAAACAATCGTCTTTTGTTCTACTTTCATTATTGTATTTATTATTCATTATTGAGTACGAGTTGACGTTCCAGCTTTGTTTCCTACACGCACACCTCAAGTTCCTCGGCGGCCCGTGGGAAACGCCACACGAGGTCAGCTCAGGTTCGAAAGTGTCAGTCAGAAAGGGTCGCATCAGCAGTTCTCTACCCCAGGACGCACGCGTCATCACAATTGCTTTCCCCCACGAGATTACACTTGCGTACGTGCGCTCTGAGTCGGGACGGTGAGAGCGGTCGCAGCCGAGGCTGATTGGCTGCCAGCCCCTCACATGCACGGCTGATGGATGTGCACGAGGAGAGAGGCCACCGCCGTCGTACACACAACACTTCCCCTACTCGTTGACCCGCTCTGCCCTGCTGCTCGCGATAAACTGTCTCTGTCAGACATTGTGTGGATGACCCGCCTTCTTTTGGCTGCGCCAAACAACAGGAAAGTCTTTTGGCAGGAGAAAGTCATCGCGAGTGTTCTTTGTGTCCACTTCTGTCAGCAAAACAACTTCTTGTAAGTCGTTTTTGCAATTACCAGTACAATGTACGTAAATACCAGATAGATGACAAACTACTGCTGGTCGCGTCATTGTTACACTTAAGGACACACGGAAAGAAATATGTCAACACTGGCAGGTTTTAGGATCCGGCACTTTAGCACTCAAGCACTTTAACAGCTTAACACTTTAGCACTCTCTCGCGCTCATAAGCTTCCTTCGTCGTGAGCGGACAATAGCAATTCAAGAGAGGCAGAGAATGTTACTGGCCAGGACTAATTTACGTGTCACTTTTATCGCAAATGCTGATCCAAAATTAGCAGTTGGGCATCTGATTGATGAAATAATGTACTACAAGCCGACCAATCACCTTTGCAGTTGAGGCGAGGTTAGATTATTTTTGAAGGCGTGTGTCAAGCTCGGCCGGAATATTTTGATAGAGAGGCGCGAGGCGGGTTAGCGTACGCTGCCTCGACGCAGGTGCATCATCCAGGTTTGACCTTGCCTTTTTAGGATAGGAGTTTTAAGATAGGAGGTAACGAAAACTACAGTTTTTGTTGCTGTTGTTTTTATTGGACCCTCAGTAAGTGCTGTAATCATCTTGTATCATATAGGCCTGTGGTGTCCGATGTTGCGGTCCGGGGGCCATTTGCGACCAATGGCTGTTTTTTTGTTGGCCTGCGGCACATACTAAAAATATACTATAACTTTGCAAGAAAACATTTGAAAAAAACGACAGTAGTAGTAACGTTGTAATTTTACAAGCAAAATTTATAATTTCAGGAGAACAATGTTTTAATATTATGAGGAGCATAATAGAGTAGTATAAAAAAACAACAATATTTTTGGAAAATAGGGCGGCAGAAAAAGTTCTAATGTTACAAGAAGAAAGTGACAATATTATGGAAATGAAGTAACAATTCAGAAAAAGAACAAAAACAGCAGAAATGGGAAAAACGCTGTAAACTTATGAGAATAAAGTCAAATTATTAAAAGATCTTTTTTTTATTCTAATTGGAAAAAAGTTGTAATAATTGAGGACAAATTATGTCATTTTACTAGCATAAAATGGAAATATTAAAGAAAAAAATTGTTTATTAAGTTGTATTACAAACAAAAAAAATTGTAAATGTTGTGACAATAAACTCATAATATTACAAGACGAAAATGTAAATTTTTGCTCAGTAAAATTGGGAAAAAGAAAAGAGTGAAGTTGATATTAATAACAATCTTTTTCACAAATTTGACAAAAGTTTTTCTTGAAATATATGTAACTTCTTAGCATGTTACAAAATATCAAAGTGTTCCATGCATTTTTCAGTCTGTTTGGACACCCTGGTGTACAGTAGGTACCTGCATCTGCATAGCCCATATATTGCGTCTCCCTACTTTTGCAGCTGATAAGTGAGAAATACCAGCTAACCCTATTTATTCACAGGTGGAACGTTTACTGCCTTAATTTAGTAGCATTGTTGGGACTGGTCGGCTCGCTCCACTCGATGGAAAATAATAACACCATCAATAACCCCCCCCAGCCGCCCTACAAACACTTTTAGTTGTTTCCACTCGCCCACAAATGCGTCCAAGTGAGAAAACAAAAGTATGTGCGTGTGTCTGTGAGAACCCGTCTGAGCCCTCCTGTGAAGTCACTAGGAGGCGGACAAAGCGAGGAAGTTTATCTGCTGCTCTCATTGTTCAAGTGTTTCGTTAGGTAACACTATTAGATGCCGTGTGTGTGTGTGTTCTGGGACGTGAGGTGTCTCTTTAGGCTCTCCCACGCTTAAAGCCTCCCGTCCGTCTTACCCATTCCCGACCGGTGGTCCGTTCTGGTCCAGTGAATGAGTAATAGGGCTCGGACCTCCTCTCGGTGCGTCCCAGCCCACCGCTTCTTTCTCAGCCTCGGCAGGAAGGAAGTGACCCAACGCCACGGCACCCGTCCTCCGCCGAACACATTGTTGCCACATCAAGGCTCAGATATGTACAGTAGCCCGGTCCGAAGTTTCCCAGCCTTAGACAGCCAGACCCCACCCCCCATACGCACCTTTAGAACAAATGAGTGAAATGAGTGTTTGTTTTGAGCGCCGTGGCGTGAGCATGGCTGCCCGCTGATATCGAAGGCGCAATCTAATCAAGGGACGGATTAGGAATGAGGCTAGGAAAAAACAGTCGGGGCCGCCGTCTTTCAAGGTTATTTTGATGTTGAATTCCTCTTTGCTTTCTAACCTTTCAGTGGTCGTCATATTAACGCGGGGTGTCACGAGATGAGCCGATGCATGAGACTGGGTGCACAAGACTAGATGAGATTTTAACATTGATTTTAAGAAAAGTGCAATAAAAAACAAACTGGACTAACCTAGTCCCAAAACAATGCAGGTGCGTTTTGAAATATTCCACAGATTGACGCTAAACGATATTATTGTCAACATTTTGGAGACCAAATAAACCACTGTAGTGTTAAAATATAATAATGATAAACTGTTTATCATAATAATGTAATATTTCCGTGAATAACTTTTCTTTCATGCTGTAAAGTCGTGGAATTGATGTTTTTGTACTTTTTTACCGGCAAGTTGTACTGTCTGTCAAACGTTTGCAGCACTTCTTGAAATGCTGGCCGTATTAAAGAGCAGCATTCGTTTTGCTTTCAGCAAACTATTTTGCGCTGTTCCGCTTCTATTTCCTTCGCCGACCAACCGTCTCAGTGAGCACTGACTGTCAGAACGGAGGCTCTGTGTCTCGGCGTGGAGTTTGTTTCCCTCCAGATAGGTCGGGCGGATACGTTTGCTTTGTTGCCTTTTCTGTTGCTATCGTTTTCAATTAAATGAGCCGTACTGGCTTGTTTGTGTTGAAGGACTCATGTTGCTCATTCATATTCAGCGTTTGGATTCGCAAGCATCTTTTTCCCTCTCTTTTCTACTACGTAACCTTGCAATCCTCTTACTGACTTAAGATTCCAGCGCTGATTATTGCTGTACTTCTCGTTTACACTCCCAGCTATGGCACTATCCCGCTTTGCTCGGTTCTGTTCGACGGGCACAGGTTAATAAAGCTCTTTTTGCGTTACTGTTGAAATGTATTGTTGCCAGACTTTCTAAGGAGTTGAAACAGCGCCTCTGCTGGTTGCTGCCAAGCACTGCGCTCCATTTGCCCCAATTGCTTTTGTATTATTTCCAATGACGGAATTTGTTTTGCAGTTTCCCTATTCCCTATAGAATTTTCCTATTTGTGTTTTTAATATCGTGCACGAGTCCGACTGTGTTCTTTCTTTCTTTTTTAACACAAAACCTTGCTAGCATTTTTAGCTTTCTAACAGAATGGCAATCGGAACCCGTCAGCTGCGTCGTCCGTCAACAATTAACATAAAACATTGTTATTTTTTTTTAATTTCTTGAGGTCAATAGTGTTTCTTTGTTATGGAAATAACTGCCAATTTTCTTTGGTTGTGTTTTGGGTTATTGAGGTGAGAAACACCATTGAACTCAAGAAGTAACTCATGGCAAAACAGGAAGGTGGTGTTTGAAGTGGTGTCGTAGGGAACAGCCACGGCAAGATTCATGTATTCAGTGGAGGTAAAAGTAACCGTGAATGCATTTCAACTATAAAATGTGTTTTCTGTTCACATATTCGGCTTTCTGGAACGGATCCATTGGAGTTCTGGGTTTCGGTTAGAGTCGGACATAATGACGCTATCCAAGGTTCCTCTGCGCTGAAAGCCGAAGGAGCCAATTTGTGTTGAAATGAGAAACATTGCGCCGCATTTCAGCGCCACAGAAATTGCTATCCATGCTGTCTGTGAGGCTCCTGCTCATGTCACGATAATTAGAAGAACCTCCTCCACTACAAAATGACTGCCTTCTCACGGTATTGTAAGTGCAGCGATGAGAGGAAATTGAAACTATCAGGCATCAATCAGGAGGCCGGGGGGGGGGATAGATAGATAGATACAGAGAGAGAGAGAGTGTGTCCGGTCTGACTTTTTTGTGGGGGAAATGCCGCTTGACCTTCCTGTCCCTTCAAAGTAACTCCGCTGTCCGGGCAAAATGGCAGGAAGCACTCTGACAGAGTGGGGCTCATAACCCCAACCCCGTATGCCCCCCCCACCCTCCCCCGAATTAAAATGTGCAAGTAATCATCTAAAAGGGTCCAATAATAATAGTTGAGCAACTTGTGATGTCACACCGATAAACTTGATACTATTAAAAGTAGCTTTGATTTAAAAAAAAACTCCACTGTGGTGACTTTACTGTGCAGGTGAGCAAATCAAGCGCTTCTGTTCCAGTCCTAACATCCTGATGTGCACAAATTACAGTTGAATCTAAATTTAAAAAAGTATATCGATGTTGAGAAGCAGAAGGTTGCCTCTGTAATATTAGTACTGTATATTAAGAGCAAAGTTTTCATGCAGTGCACATCCCAAAGTGGACTGAAGAAGGCGCCATTATCCACATGATGAGCATATCCACTTGTGCGGGTCCCACTGCCGCTGCAATTGACCTTAATGAGAGACCATGGAGGTCTTCATCAGTTTGTCTTCCTCACAGTGACGTCTGGGTTACACAATGTGGTTAAGAAAATATATTTATATTTGTCGGGGTGGATACTATGTCATGCACGCAAGCTCCGGCATCTAAAAGGCATCTGGCTCCAGCAGGAAATTAAGTTTAAGTTGAGGGCCCTGTCAGTAGCGGCAAAGTAGCGGCGGGCTAATATTTCCACCATCAGCGGTGGCGAACAAGTGTTGCCCATTGACTTATTGATTACACAGCGTAATGTATCATTATACAGTGAGGGCCCGCCATCGACCCCCATCTGTCTCTCTTTCTCACATATCCCGCCATCCATCATCAATCATTAGGCTGTCCCCCATTCCATTTTCTTCCAGTTTGGCCCCATTCCTGGCTGGGCCGTGTAGATTGGGGAAAGAAAAAATGGGAAAGGGGGGGTGTGAGTGCAGAACAGGACGAGAGCGTCGTGTCATATTAATGAAATTAGCACCGTAGTGAGTTTGGGAGTATCAGGCGCCAGGCACTGGGCTGGGCGGGGGTTAATTAGCTGGCAGCAGGCCTCTAATTGGGTCAGGACCGTGTCAGGTCTCTGGCTCTGGCCCTACAGGGATTGGATTACAACGTCAGGGGACAGACAGCAGAGGGGAGGGAGTGGCGGCTATGCCGGGGAGTAGGGAGAATTTGTTTTTTTTTGGTGGTGGCAAAGATGGCAGAGTAGCTGGAGGATGTGGTGGCGAGAGGGGGAGGGTGGAGTGCCTAATCTGCCAGCAGGAGGCACGGACAGGGGGAGGCTGGATTGGTTTGGGGGGGTGCATTTGCTGTGAAAAGGGGGCAGGTGGTGAAGCTTGATTGTGTTGCCACGGCAACGGTGGAGTGGTGCGACGCCAAATGGGATTTGCTTGCGTTGTTGGGGTGGGGCCTCTCCATGCAACATTCTTCTTGGTAAATCTTCTGTTTTTATTTAATATGACTTTAATGTTGTGATATTTTTACTTTGTTCTCATATTATTATAACTTTTTCCACAACCTAATTTTCCAAAAATTACAACTTATTGGTCATAATATTACAACTTAAAATAAATAACGTCTTTTTTACTTATTGTTTTAATTCTGTTTAAAAAATGACTATTTTCCCCATATTATTATAAAGCTGTTGTAAAATTTTCTTTTTTGGTCAGAATATGACTTTATTTCATTTAATGTTTTAATTCTCATTACTTTACACACTTTATCCTCATACTATTACAGTTGTCTTATATCTGCTGTTGATACCCCCCCCCAGTATTTCTAATTTCTTCTTGTAAATGTTCTTCTTTACTGCCATAATATTTGGGCTTCATTCTTGGTCCATTATAACGTTTTCCACAATCCCATTTTCCAAAAATGACAACTTTATTTGTCATTTGTTTTTCATAACATTAAATTATTATATTGTAGAATTATATGATTATTTTCTGTAATATTTTCCCTTTGTGCTACTAAAATGAGGTTACCCATTTTACTGACAATATTAAGTTTTTATTCTTAAACTAAAACCTTTTATTGTTAGAGTACAACTACTTTCGCTAATATTTTGACTTTATTCTTGCATAATTACTGCAGATTTTTCCATTTTTGCAATTGTTTTTAGTTTTCTTGTTGAAATCAATTTTTAGAGTGTGCCTCAGGCCGCAAATTGCACTTTGAATACCTCGTTTGGGTCGTTAATATTTCAACTTTATTACTGCTTATTTCCATTTTTAATTTTTTTTTGTTTTTTTTGTCTAATCATTTTTTTTAGAATATGCCAAGGGCCACACCTTGGACACCCTGAAAATAGATGGTAAATAAGTCAAATAAATGTCAATTTATGTTTATAAAATCAAAAACTAATATTAGGTTTCATATACAGTCTCTTCCCAGTGTATGAGGTACGTTATTTTTTATTAGGTATGTACCATATGAACATATAGACTGCACACTAATCCTGCGTATGTGTAATGTCACATAATGCTGCTGCTGTTGAACTCATGAACACTTTATAAAATTTGCACTATGCTCACTTTATAACCAGTATTTTTGGCACCTTATAATACCTGCACTAAAAACACCCTCATGCCTTAACTTATCAGTGATTTCAACTTTTTACTCAGGTTTCTATGTTTAGTTAGTGTTAGCTCTATTTATTCAATGCTCTATGTTTACTTAGAATTCTACGTTGCACTGAGTCGCCAAAGAAAGTTCCTAGTTCGTGAATTGTTCACTTACAATGGCAATAACGTTTTTCGGATTCTAATTCTGATGATGAGTTAATACCAAAAATAATAACCAAACTCGTTGATATTGTTAATGTTTGTATTATGCTGAGGCCCGGCAGTATGAAATACAGCGCTAATGTTGTGCACTTTTTTCATGCAGTTCTTGCAGTCACAGTCAATTTAGTGTGAAGTATATTTGTACCTTTGTTCTCCTAACCAACAGCACAATATGCCCTCTGATGTCCATATGAAAAGTATTAAGAAACTCTGATGCAAAGATCAAACAAATGTTTCTTCTTATTACTTGTGTCGTGTTTATGACCATCTGTGGCGTGAATGTTCCGCTGAGGTTTGTTTTGGGGTTTTTTTGCTCACGCATTTTTGCCCAGTGGTTTTGCAATTCCCTGTAGCCATGAAGCTTACTGTATGTGTTATATACTATAATATATAATACATATAAGTGCAACGGTGGGCCCAGGCAAGCCACAGAACCCTTGAAAAATCCGATTTATTCATCGCCTTGGCTGTACTTGATAGTGTCCATTGGTCTTAACACACTAAGTGCTTTGAACCCGTCCACCTCTTTGAGACAAATGCTGGTTTGTTTTCCTTCCCAAGTCATGTGATTGCTCTTACAATTACTAGGATCAAAATGTTACCGAATGGGAAGCGGCTCATGATGTCTTGTGTTGTCCAACCACCAACATTTAAAAATAAACCACTAAAAGTGCTGACTGAGTCTTGTTTACCTCCGAACTTGATGGCACACACTATATAATCCGACTTGTCAGCAGATAATCCTCAAAGCAACAACAGATTGGCGGCTGAGGTTGAGCAACGTCACGCTATGGGATGGCTTGCGACCTCACCGAGTGTCGGTTTTTGTGATCCGGGCGGCTGGATGAAAATCACCACTTTGGAGATGGTGTTTATCACTGCACCCTTGAGCCACAGCTGTGCAACAACTAACCTAACTGACTTCAGCACTATTTTCCGTTTCGTTTTAACTAAAAGAGTTGCTTGCAACAGCCCTGTTACAGGGCAAAAGTCCCAAAAACTAAAACATAACAGATTCACTGAGTGTGGAAAAGGTTAGAAAGCACTTTTTAAAGCATTGGGACTCCAACAAAACACAGTGAGAGCCATTATCCACAAACGGTGAAAAATAGTACAGTTGTAAACCTTCCTAGGAGTGGCCGAGCAACCAAAATCACCCTAAGAGCGCAGAGACTCATCCAAGAGGTCACAAAAGACCCCACAACAACATCACAGAACTGCAGGACTGTTCATGACTCCACCATAAGAAAGAAACAGTTCCAAAACCACTGCTGAACCAAAACAACATTAAGGCTCATCTCAAATTTGCCAGAAAACATCTTGATGAACCCCAAGATCTTTAGGGAAATACTCTGTGGTCTGACGAGACAAAAGTGGAACTTTTTGGAAGGTATGTGTCCCATTACATCTGGCGTAAAAATAGTGCTGCATGGTAGAAAAAGTACATCATAGCAACAGTAAAATATGGGGTAGTAGTGTGATGGTCTGGCGCTGGTTTGCTGCTTCAGGACTAAATCCTGAAGGAGAATATCCAGCAATCTGTTGGTGAGCTCAAGCTGAAACCAACTTTGGTTCTGCAGCAGGACAATGATCCAAAACACACAGGCAAGTCCACCTCTGATTGGCTACAGAAAAAACACTGTGGCTTGCTGGACTTGCAGAACTTTTCAAATTACTTCATAACTTTTTCCAGACTGATAGATCTCAATTCATCTCAGTTAAGGTATGTGATGTAACTCCACAATAAAGCTCCTTGACTGTTTCTTCTCTTCCATGAAAGGCAGAAAGAAGCGCGTACATGTCACCGTCCCGGAATTACCGCACAATTTAACTCACCCACCCCTCTTTTTTTTTTCCCGCGCCTGACCTGAACTTAGCGCACTGACCCAGAGGTGAGACCTTTCAATAGCTCCCCAGGGTGTTCCCCTCTTGTTCACCGCTTCTATTAGTTCCTCTAACACATCGGCAGGCCCTGACCTTGCTGGGGTGGCTGCACTAAAAGGTCACCGGTCACGGTTCAGTAGGAGTACACATTAGCATAGAAGGCTGCCACCGAGGGGGGCGAGATCCTGTAGGGGTCCGTTGGGCGCACCACCTGTGATGCGTTGACAGTTAAGAGGAAATGATGTTTAGTCGACGCTTTTCAGCCATCGTTTGGAATTATTCTGGATATCACTTCCCAGGCTTGTGGCCGTTATCCCGTTGGGATTGTCTCTGCCCTGACCCCGTCACCCGCCACAGTGCGGTCCTCAGCGGGTCGATGACGGCCCTCGGCCCTTCTCGACCCGCCATTGTCCAGAACCTTTTTTCCGTACACTTTCTCCTGCTTAGCGCGCCTATTAGCGACCCGGACAATAAGGACACAGGCTTTTTTTTTTACCCGTCAGCCGAGCGGCGGCCGCTTTGAGAGGATTGAACCCTGAGCTGATCCTCTTATGTGAAAGGACTTTTATCCTGAAGAATATAGCTTATTGAAGACTGGCATTGATTAGTTAGATGACCTCCGAATAAAGATGGCTGCCAATGCACTCATATTGGAAATTGGTCCTCTCACCCCGCAGATAAAGAGAGTCTGATCACGGAGAGCGGTAAGCTTCACACCTTGGACATCCTTTTGAGTCGACTGAAGGCACAGGGACACCGAGTCCTCATCTACTCCCAAATGACTCGCATGATCGACCTGCTGGAGGTATACAAACACACGCACACACACACACACACACACACATTTCATGTTTAACTCAAAGGTGTCCCAACATTTTCCAGCCACAGCCACACTGAAAAATGAAAGGCTGCACTTTGATAGTTTGTAAAATGCAAATATATTTTAGAAAAAAAATGCATTTTGTGATGTTGATAAAAAAAAAAAAAAGTGTATTATTTCTATTTATTCCCTTTTTTGCAGGTTTTTTTTTAAATTGTTCAAATATTTTTATTTCTTCTTAAATCAAATATTTGTAAGTTTGTACTATTATGACCTTATGTCCGTAATATTTAGACTTTATAATAGAACTATTCCCCCAACCTAATTTTTCAAATTGAATATTTCAACTGTATGCTACTAACATTTAATTTTTCTCATATATGACAGTCAAAATTATGTCTTTTTTTTAACTTTGTTTTTGTAAAATAACTGCATTTTTTTTCTTCTTAAACGATCTTTGTAAATGTTCTTTTTGTAATATGACTTTATTCTATTATATTTAGACTTTTGTTTCTATAATATTAGGACTTTTTTTCCCCCCAACCAAATTTTTCTCAAAAACAAAACCATATTATGACTTCATCTTTATGCTACTGAAATATTATTTTTCCTGATAATATTACCAAGTTATTTTTGTAGGAGGACACCCGGGTTTAAACCTTTTCTTCAACTTCATCCCTTAGCAAAAACATATCGCAAAAATGCTATAGCATGTCATGCACGTAGTTTTTACAGCGTTGCTATTCAGCTAATTACCGAATCTCCTAGAACGGCTAGGTGCATGGTCCACAAAGGCAAATAACCGTCTGGGTCTCTGATTAGCGCCGGGTCAGAAAGCATTGTCATTAACAGCTGTCGCTGTAGGCAACCTCCTGATATGGTTACTTTATTTGTCATCCAGCGGCTTTTATCTATCTCTACATACGCTTTAAAATGACGGTTGCGCTAAACAGCCCTTGGTGTAAAAGTACTGTTGTCCTCCTTACCGCTATTACAGCATTGGTTCTGTTGTTGCTGTGTTGTGCAGTGTACTTAGGCCATTCTGCTTTTTCCATCCATCCATTTTCTATGCTGCTTATCCTCATTGGGGTCGCGGGTATGCTGGAGCCCATTTTTTCTGATATTTCAATTGTATACTTTTTTCATTTAATTTTTTTTTATTTTTGAGATGTTAACACAATTGTTGCTTTCACAGAAATTTGTCGCCCAAAAAAATGGTGATCTTTAGTGCAGTGGAAAATCAGTACATCTTACAAAGGCTAATTTTACAGTGTGAACTTTGACATATTAAAGAATATATTGCGTTATTATCATATATTGTGTATTATTATTATATATTATCGGCTCGCAGTATAGAAAAACAGCCGCGGGTCACAAATGGCCCCTGGGCCGCACTTTGGGTAACCCTGTTTTAAACTAACAGGCGAATCCTTAAGCTTGTTGTTTAACTGCTTCACCTCCATGAGAAGTATTTCCTCCGAGTCGCTAATCAGCCTGCCTGTCCCTCGTTAGTGCGGCTAATTAGCAGGTCGGGGTTAATTAGCGGGGGTCTCATCTGGAGGGGAGCGAGGCGGCCAGCTGGGTGAGGGGTGGGTGACGGGAGTGGCAAGCAGCCTCGGGGTTGTAAAGGAGAAAGCGATTCAGCACAAAAAAAGCGTGAGGGGAATAAGACAAAGTACGGCAATTAAGAATGTTTTTCTTGCGGCGAGCTGTTGTTGCCTCCATATTTGTCGCCAACATCACGACGGAACCGGGCTCCATTATCTCTGATGGCCAGGGGGTAGCCGGCTCCACACTCTTAAGGGCTGTCTTCCTGTGGGTCTGGAAAACTCTGGGAGTATCTCACGTTGGGGGTGAGAATGATAAGATGGTGTGTTGTTGCTGGTGACCTCATATCGTCATAATGGATGGCGGTGACAGCACTCCCTCCGCTAATGGGTCAAAGAGGCCCGCTATGAGAATTGCATGTTCGCTCGCTTTGGGAGATGGCGGTCCTGCAAATGGGGTTGATTTGAACGCTAAACTCCATCATTGGCATCACTGTTTTGGTTACCCCCCTTTTCCCAACCCCTTGTAAACATCATGCTGTTGGAGGTGATGGATCGTGGAGAACTAGGTGGCTTGAAGAAGAATAACACTGCTGCCCGGCCGGCACAACCGCAGTGCCTCGGTGTTGATAGCAGCATTCTCACGGTTGCTAAAGGTGCTATTAACTGGCCGGCTACTTCCTGGTTAATGAATGATGCGCCATTATTCTGATGGAGAGGACTGTTTCCCACCACTTCACGTGGACGGCCACAAGCAGGCTTCGCTACACACCTTTAAGAGATCATGACACCAAAATACATGAATCTTGTTCATTTTGATGTGGAAAAAAACATGGAAAGGCATACAAACATGAAAATGGCTGAATTAAGTAAAATGAGATGTGTAGTATTCTACAGTGGTCTCTAGGTGCCAGTGTTGATGGGCCTAACAACGGGCTTTTAATACAGGCTTGAATATTGTCACAACACGCACCATCATCCCTAACTTAGGCTACTTTTGCGGCTGTTAAGCATGCCTACCTGAAACTCAACTTTAAACCCTCAACATCACTTACTGTCCGCCCCCCTAGTACTGGAACACATTTACAGCAACACGCACGAGTCTTATTTATGTCTTAATACTATATTGGGGAATACGAGTGAAAAGGTGACTAAAGGGGTGTTATTTTATGTCTAGAGGGCTCAAGTAATGTTAAAACCCGTATTTACAAGGTTGTAAATAGATTTTCTATGCCTAAAATGTGTTATTTTCTTTTGCTATGCTTACTGTAATATGAGTGTAAAGGTGACTATAGGGGTGTTATTTCATGTCAGGGGGCCTTTAATAATGACAAAACCCTATTTAGAAGGTTGTAAACATGTTTCTGTGTCTTAAAAGTTTTATTTAGTCTTACTACGTCTACTATATAAAGTAGTAGGAGTGTAAAGACAACTATAAGGGTGTTACTTTATGTCAAGAGGGCTCTAATAAGGTTAAACACATATTTAGAAGGTATTAAACGGGTCTTCTATGCCTATTATGCATTATTGTCTCTTATGTCTACTATATTAAATGATATATATATTAAATATATATTAAGTAATACGAGTGTAAAGGTGTTATCTCATAGAGATAGAGGTATATATAGAGATAGAGGTATGAGATAGAGATATCTCATAGAGGGCTCTAAAAATGTTCAAGTCTGTATTTAGAAGGTCGTAAGCAAGTTTTCTATGTCTAACGTGTGTTTGTGTGTTTTTATTATGTTTACTATGTTGGGTAATGTGAATGTAAAGGTGACTATAGGGGTGTTATTTCATATCTAGAGGGCTCTAATGTTAAAAACTGTATTGAGTGCCATTGAGAGATAATTTTAAAGGGAATTAGCTTCTTTAAATGGCACTAATAGTTTCATGTCTAGAGGGCTCTAATGTTAAAAACATATTTAGAAGGTTAACAGGTTTTCTATGCATACTATGTGTTATTTTCTTCTATTACTGTCCATCCATTTTTTATGCCGCTTATTGTCATTAGGGTTGCGGGTCAATTCGCAGGGCAGACACTCACATTCACACACTAATGGACAATTTAGAGTCGCCAATTAACCTAACTTGCATGTTTTTGGAACGTAGAAGGAAACTGAAGTGGGTAATATGAGTGTAAATGTGACTGTTGGGTGTTATTTCATGTCTAGAGTGCTCTAATAAATTTAAACATACAGTATTTAGAAGGTTGTTAACAGGTTTTTTTTGCCTAATATGTTTTATTTCCTCTTATTTCTACTATATTTGGGTAACATGAGTGTAAATGTGACTTTAGGGGTGTTATTTCATGTCTAGAGGGCTCTAATAATGTTAAAAGGAGGTTTTTGGAGGTCGTAAACAGGTTTTTAATATTTTAAGTAGGAAAATATTTTTTTCATAAAGAAGGACTCCTACTTCATGGAAATGTACTTTTTATGGTCGGGTCTGAAACCAATTAACATAAATGAGGGATAACTGTAGAAGTAAAAAGTGGATCTAGCACACAGTAGTGCTTCTTGGCGACAAACACAGCTCATTAGCATTACAATTACGGTCACACAAAGCGGTGTGTCACCAGTAGGGCTTACTAAAGTACTCATTTTATGGACCGTTTAGACTTATTTGTAATTTGTCAAAAAATTTGGGCGTTTATCATGCTGTTCTCAAAAAATCTATGTTTGGTCAAAAAGATGGGTGAGCTGTTAGGGTGTGCATATTGAACGCACACTGTCTGTGTTACAAGAGCTCTATTAAAAATGCAGCATTTTACCAACTTCATAATCAGTTTGGATGGATTTTGATTGCTGAAGGATTCAACCCCGCTGGCGAGTAATCAGAAAGCAAATCTAAGAGTGTTTTTTTTTCTCAAATGGCCCCTAATGTTGCCTTCACTCGGAACAGATGGGAACCCGAGGAGGTTGTGACGGAGGTTTGGAGAAGGGGGGTGGTGCGTCGTATCAAATAGTTTCTATCATCTGTAATGGTTCGGGGAAGTGAGTGTTGACGCGTGCGTGCCATCAAGGGTGCGTGTTTGACCTGGGGCGGGGTAGGGGGGGCCATATTGACGCTTAAAGAGGGGGTCAACATGTCACCTCATCACCGCCGTTTGCCGTGACCCCTGCTCTTCAGCATGCACACAAATGGGAAGATATAATGCCCGCTTTTGCCTCTGTCGTCCTGAGTCCAAGATCTCGGAGTCAGGAGGGAATTCCGAAAGATTATCTGAATGCTGATCAAAGACACGCTTGTGGTAGGAGCTTTTAAATCAAGCCATGCCGTCTGAGGGCCGAGCTTTTGGGATGTTCCTTCTTGGCAGTGCATTTAGAACTTTCAGTTGTCCAAAAGGTGGGAAATGCTCTAATCAGGGGTGGCCAACTTGTGCCCCACAGATTGTTTTGTTTTTTTATTGACCTGTGGCACATTGTACAAATAAAATTATACGCATCAGAATTGGGGAAAACAGCAAAAGAAGCTGAAATGTAAAACACAACTCGTTAGACAATACGGAACGATGCACGAGGTTGGGTCAACGAGAACGAGACAAGGCGAGATTTTAACATTCATTTTAAGAAAAGTACAGAGAAATAACACGACTGGGCAAACTTTTTTATTTAACAAAGTCCCAAAACAATGTAGATACATTTGGTTTTGAGCTGTTTAAAACAAAACACAAATTTGCATTAGGAAACATAGTATCCAGTTGAAAAGTATATTAAAAACTTTACAATTATCTATAAATGTTACACTTTTTCATACTTTATCTGCTATTAATTGTGATTAATTACAAGTTAACCATAGACAACGTTTTTAAATCTTTTAATGCATTGACAGTCCTACTTACCTGTTTAAAAAATGTAAAATTGCATCTTTGATTTTCAGTGTTATTATTTAAGTAATTCTTCATTATATTAAGTGGAGTTGTGAATTGCAGAGAGGCTGTTATTTCAGAAATGTTAAAAGCTCATTTTATATATTACAAGCACGTGTATAAGTAAGTATTTCAATAATAATATGAGTGCATGAGAAAGTGGAAAGGGAAACGCACCTTGCTTTGACCACAAGAATATTGCACATCACAGCAGCCACAGAACCAATGTTGTAATTGTGGTAATCAGAGCACACATAACTTCCACACCAAATTTAGAAGTAGGTAGAACTGCTGGCCAAATTGAGCTACCGCCATCTTATGGCCTACAGGGTTGCCTACAGCCACGGTCGTTAATGCCAACATCATCTGACTGAAGTTGAAACCCCCGGCAGTTATTAACGTTGGTAGACCACACACCCGGCGTCAAAGAGAGGCACTGATTGGAGCGTTGATTCACTACCTCTTCCTGGTTTGTGCGTTCCAGGAGTACATGGTGTACCGCAAGCTAACCTACATGCGCTTGGACGGATCCTCCAAGATCTCCGAGCGCAGAGACATGGTGGCTGACTTCCAGAGTCGGTGGGTGCGCGACAAACCGAGCTGTGTGTTACGTGCTCTGGTTAGCCTTACTGGCCGGCCCCTTTTATATCCACCAGTTTCAGTCATGCAAGTTATGTGTACATTTTTATGCATCGTTTAGTTTAGTTTTGTTTTGAGTTGACATTGCAACGTAATATGATGTCTTTTTTCATGTACAGTACTTATTATGTGTTTAACATTATTATGTACAGTAGATACTGGCTCATGTTCCTCACCCTGTCGCTGCCCCTCCACAGAACGGACATCTTTGTCTTCCTGCTGAGCACCCGGGCCGGCGGGCTGGGCATTAACCTGACTGCTGCAGACACCGTGAGTCGGCGTTTATTTACATTTTAGAACGTATCAGTGACCTTCAATGGTCACCTGCACAATCTAAACCAGGGGTGTCCTAACCTTTTCCTCCAGCGAGAGCCCGATGGTGAGAAATGAAAGGATGCAACTTTGCCGCTTTGATATTTTGAAAAGCAACACGTGTAGCTAAGAAGTTATGTATATTTTCTATTTTGTTCTAATAATATTGTATCTTTAAAAATTATTTATAATTATTTTTTTTACTAAAATCATGTTTTCATATCACAATGATATTCTCGTCAAACTACGACTTACGACTTTTATCTCTTATTATTTTGACTTTTCTTGTTAAATGTCATTTTTAGAACGTGAGCTAAAAAGAAAACAGCCGCGGGCCCCAAATGGCCCCTGGGCCGCACTTTGGACATTCCTGATCTACAATCGGGGCTAAGCTGGAGCCTATCCCAGAGGGGTACACGCTGGCACGCTAGGTGTCTGCGTACATTAATGTTAACACTAAAACTATGTTAACTTCCTAGCACTAACTTGATAGCATTAAGTGCTTGTATAAGTTTCTCCTCATGAAAGCAGCTCAAATGTTACCTTGCTAGCATGCAAACCTAGCATGATAGTGCTAAATATCTGCCAATGCTAATATAAATGGAAATGGCAAAATACTTTACCATGCTAATGTTGTCATGCTAGCAATGCTAACATGAGCATGCTAATGCTGATTCTGACTTTTAACACCTAGCACGATAGCGCTAGGTGTTTCTTTAAGATTGTACTTATAAAAAAGGGCTATGGTAGTGTAAGCTTGCAACACCTGGTATGGTAACTAAATGTTTGCGTATGGTAATACGCAAAAAAATACTACTGTGATAATGCTAGCAATGCTAACATGCTGACTGCTAGCATGATAGCGAAATGTGTGCAAAATTCTGCACTTTGAATTTGGAATTGTTTAAATTGTTTGAGAAATGTGGCAGCAGTAACAACTGAAACGTTTTTACAGGTAATGAAAGGCTAACCGTGTAGCTCGGTAGCCCAGATGGCTAGCTAGCTAGCAGCCATCTGGGCGGCTATTTCACGTGTTCACGGCTCTAGTAATGTTTAAAACCCATTATTTTGACCTCACACCCAACGCCAATGTCTGCATTTAACACGCTTCAGGCTAATCTGCCGCTTTCTCTGCCGTGAGTTCAAGTGGGATTAACTTCCCCTGATGAAAGACTTGGAAGCGATGGCTAACTCAGGACATCTGTCAGGTTGGGGAGCAGCTCAGTGAGGGAAAACGCTCTCAAGGGACTCAACCGCCCTCATCCTCCTCCAGGTTATCTTCTACGACAGCGACTGGAACCCAACAGTGGACCAGCAGGCCATGGACCGGGCCCACCGGCTGGGTCAGACCAAGCAGGTGACCGTCTATCGGCTCATCTGCCAGGGGACCATTGAGGAGCGCATTCTGCAGCGCGCCAAGGAGAAGAGCGAGGTCTGGACGGTGCAGGCGTCAAAGTTTTTTTGTTGTTGTTTTTTTTAAAAGGTGAATAAAATTACACTTCACTTGTGTTTCGTCCGTGCGGTCAGATCCAAAGGGTGGTGATCTCTGGCGGCAACTTCAAACCCGACACGCTCAAACCCAAAGAGGTGGTCAGCCTGCTGCTGGACGACGACGAGCTGGAGAAGAAACGTGAGTGCTGATGTTGAACGACACACTGCGTGCAAAGATGTCGGGTTATTTGAGACCGTCGCCCCCTGCAGTGCGTCAGCGGCAGGAGGAGAAACGGCAGCAGGAGGAGAGCAGCAAAGTGAAGGAGCGCAAGAGGAAGAGGGAGAAGTACGCTGAGAAGGTGAGACTGTTATGAGACCGTACTTCATTTTGCTTTCTTTGTCTCCTAATATTGCAACTTCAACCAAACATATTTTTTTCTTTAATATTTCAACTTCATGCTAGTAAATTGAGATTATTTTTTAAGTTTATTCCTGTAAATAGATTACGTTCTCTTAAAGTTTTGACTTTATTCTCATAAAATTCCAGAAAGTTTTTTTCCGTTTCTGCTGTTTCTTTCAAAACTTTGTCAACTTTTGTATTTTTCCATAATATTATGACTTTATTCTTGTCATTTTATAAATTCTTCTGCAACCTAATTTCCCTAATTACAGCTTTAATCGTTGTTCTGTTTGGACTTTATTCTTTTAAAATATACATTTTTTAATAATGTGCAACGGGGCCAAAAAAACAAACAAAAAAAACAATTGGCCGTAAATGGCCCTCGCGTTATGGCCATTCCTGGTATGTGTAATTTTAATATTATGATTGTTTAAGATAATAATCGAATAATTAATTTTAATATTGTAGTGCATCAAAGATTGAAAGCAGTCCATTCAGGGACTTTTTTCCCAACAGAAATAGTCTGTTCCCAGAGTCAAACTGTTACCGTAATAACACCTTTATTGTGGTCGGGCCGTTATAAGGAAATTATGACATAACAATAAATCAGCTCAGATAGTTGATTTTTCTTTTTCACGCTCCAATAAGACGACTTTACCCATACTGTGAGGGTAGGAAAATCAAGCGCTCCATTTCCTCTCCTGCTTTTGACGTTAACAGCATGCTAGTTGTACCAAATGCTCCGGGATCAACCCACGGAGCACACAAAAAACTTATCACGCACCTGTGCAAGTGTAAAAGATTTGCCAGAGATCTCCGTGGCGGCACACCGGCTGCTCGGAGCGTGCACCCAAATACAGTGCACCTTGCTGGGCCACAGCAGGTGGCTCTTTCCCCTCTATACACTGGTTCTCTTGATTGTAGTCACGTGGTAGTAGTGATGTCATGATATTTCAACAGGTACACTCGGTCACATCCTAACTTCTTCTTACCTCCAGGTTTGCACAAACTACACTCCAATCTAAATGTAAAACGTAGATTGGTAGTAAATTGGTTGGGACCGCATCGGTCTTGAGAAGCAGATCATTCATCATGTCCACTGTAGTGAATGTTCAGAAATGAGAACAGTGTGACTCTTCGAAATAAAATTTGCCCGTTCTCCGCCGGTTCAGATGGTGCGCTTGATGGGGTAAAAGCGACATGTGAGGTCAGGGAATCATTAGAGATGCTCCCCCGGGGAATCATGTATCAGATTTCCTCACAATCTGGCCCGTGGTCCTTGTGGGAGATCTTGCTGCCGTCTCCCTTACAAGATGCTGCCTTCACTATTTTCTCTTGGATCACCTCAAAGCCGTCTTCTTGATTGGCAGAAGAAGACGGAGGAGTCGGAGAACAAGAAGAGGAAGGAGGCCAACCTGGTCATCTCGCACGCGCCCTCGGCCGACAACTCCAACTTGTCCGCGGACGGAGACGACTCCTTCCTCAGCGTGGAGATGGACTCGGCCATGCCCAGCCCCTTCAGCGAGGTGAGGGAGGAAGAAGGCTTTGCCCCAACGTGGCTCACATCCACAAACGCACCTTCATCAGATGTCATTCCCTATCCTTTTCTTCATTTTCATAATGTAACAGCTTTTAAAAAAATGAAGAAATGAAATAATAAGAAATAAAACCATTAAACAATAAATAAATGAAAACAATTAATTCCCCCCCCAAAATACAACTTTATTTTGCTTTGTTTGTGTCTCATATTAGAACGTAAAAAAATATTATCTCTAAGCTACCAAAATTATTTTTCATCAAAGTATTACAGATTTATCTCGTAAAATTACCATAATATTTTGACTGTATTCTCATAATATTTCAACTTTTAAAAAATTATTTTGTTTGTTGTTTTTTTCTCCCCAAATTCACTACTTTTTTTGTGCTTTTCGTGCTGGTAAAATTTTCACTTTTTTCTTTTAATATTTTAACTATTAACTTTATTCTCATAAAATTCCAACATTTTTTTCCCCTTTGCTGTTTTTTAAATTTTCCCACTATTTCAACTTATGTAAACTTTTTGTAAAAATCTTGTAAATTATGACTTTCTTTCCATAATATTTTGACTGTTTTCCAATAATGATATATTTTAAAAAAAAACATTTGATGTAAACCCCTCCCCCCCCCCACACACACACACACACAAAGCACAACTTTATTTTTCTTTATTTTTAAAGACAACAACAAATTTTGTCTTTAATATTTCAACTTTTAAGGTACAAAAATTATTTTTGTACTATTATTTATTAATATTATTATCCTTTTATTTTTTTCTCATAGTTTTATAAAATTATTTTGGTAAAACTTTTCTAATTCCCATAATATTTTGACTGTATCCCCATCATATTATAACTTAAAAAAAATACATTTGATCTAATTTTTTCAAATGACAAAACAAATGACAACTTTATTTTGCTTTGCTTAAAAAAAAACCTAACCAATTTTGTCTTTAATATTGAAACTCTACTAAAATATCATTATTTTTTCCCCGTAATATTACCAAATTATTCTTGTAAAATTGTCACTTTTTTCTTTCTTTTTTCTATTTTGATATAATTCCATAATATTCTGACCTTTTCTGCAACCTAATTTTCCAATAATGACAACTTTGTTTGTTTTTCATGTTTTCCTGCTGCTCTCACTTCCTCCTCCCATCCTGTTCTTCTCGATTTCCTTCCTCCTCGCTCTTTGCTCCCTGAACTTGAACCTCTCTACGGGTCTCTATCGAACCGGTCCCTCGCTATGACATCTCCCCTCCCTCTCCGTGGCGCTGACCCCCAGCGTGTGTGCGTGTCTTTGTGTGCTCCTGTCGGCCAACAGATCTCGCTGAGCAGCGAGCTTCAGCCCAGCTCGCTGCCGCCGGACGTCGATGCCGACGAAAGCAGCAGCGACATGTTGGTCATCGTGGACGAGCCGCTGTCCTCAGCTCAGCAGTCGCGCGCCACCAGCTCCCCCGCGTCTGTGTCCGGCTCCGTCTCGGACAACATGAATGGTGAGAGAGCTTTTTTGCCACCGTCTACCTGTCCCCGCCCCCGAGCGTGTGCTCGTAGTAAACATTTGCCAGAAAAGGACAGGCGGAGCAGGAGAAGCTGCTGGTGTGTTTATATACAATAGCACCTCCACAATATGGAAATCAGCTGGAAAGGGTCCCCTTTTTGTTCCCTGGTTTTGTAGCACACAATACAGCGTTGATGGACAGCACCGTGCAAAAGCACAGTGTGTCTGTGTGGGTTTTTAATGATTATTAATTAGGGTTCTGTACCATTTCTTGCTATTATTTTCCTAACTTATTTTGGACTGCAACAAAAGGTAAATACCAAAATATCCCCTACTTTTTCCCTCCATCGTTTAGGCGTTTCCGCCTTGGACACCATCAGCCCTGGCAGAGGCAGGTCGGGTCGGAGTCGAGGACGTCCTAAAGGATCTGGAGGCGGGCCCAAGTCCGGGGGTAAAGGGCGCGGACGCAAGTCGACGGCAGGCAGCGCGGCGGCCATGGCGGGGGCCATGGCGGGCGCGGCGGCCGCCTCAGCAGCAGCCTATGCCGCTTACGGCTACAATGTTTCCAAAGGTTAACTTCTAAATTAACATTTTAAAAACAGGGCTGTCAAAAATTCATTGGTCCTCAATTTGCATCGAATCGCCACATTCTTTTATAACGTTATTCTGACATGAACACGTCAACAGCAGTGCAATTCTAACACCATCTCTGCTCCTCCAACTCACAAGCCCCTCTTTTGTCCGCTCGACATCGGGATTGACACTTCCTCATTGCCGAGAGACCATTGCGGGATGCGTTCACGGACACTCCTGAGATCACAACGATGTCTGTGTGTGGTCTAAATAGGCAGAAAGGCAAACCAAAAAACAGTTAGCGGATATTCTTATCTCTCACTAGTATAACTCTTGAATTTTAATGACACCAAAAAAATTAGCAAAAAACTAAAACAGGGAAAGGGAAACTTAAAACGTTCTTGTCATACTGGTGTCCATCCATCCATCCATCCATTTTCCTCCGCTTATCCGGGTCCGGGTCGCGGGGGCAGCAGTTTCAGTAGGGAAGTCCAGACTTCCCGGTCCCCAGCGACCTCTTCCAGCTCCATCGGTAGGACGCCGAGGCGTTCCCAGGCCAGTTGTGAGACATAGTCCCTCCAGCGTGTCCTAGGTCTTCCCGGGGGCCTTCTCCCGACTGGGCATGCCCGAAACACCTCACCAGGGAGGCGCCCGGGAGGCATCCGGACTAGATGCCCGAGCCACCTCAACTGGCTCCTCTCGTTGTGAAGGAGCAGCGGCTCTACTCTGAGCTCCTCCCGGATGGCCGAGCTCCTCACCCTATCTCTTAGGGTGAGTCCAGCCACCCTACGAAGGAAACTCATTTCCGCCGCTTGTATCCGCGATCTCATTCTTTCGGTCATGACCCATAACTCATGACCATAGGTGAGGGTGGGAACGTAGATCGATCGGTAAACAGAGAGCTTTGCCTTCCGGCTCAGCTCTCTCTTCACCACGACGGTCCGGTACAGCGACCGCATTACTGCGGATGCTGCACCCATCCGTCTGTCGATCTCACGCTCCAACCTTCCCTCACTCGTGAACAAGAACCCGAGATACTTGAACTCCTCCACCTGAGGCAAGACCTCACTCCCAACCCGGAGGGTACAGTGTACCCGTTTCCGACTGAGTGTCATACTGGTGTCATAGTGAAATAAATGGAATGGGAGTGAAATAAACTGGTGAAAAACACAATAACAATAAAGAGGAGCATTGTTTTGCTGGCAGTGATTGCCACAGAGATGTATGACTGTTTAGCTTGAATGCTAGCATTGAAGTTTGACAAAGGATAGACTATATCTAGCATAAAATTGTGCATTTTCTTACTATCACTTTGGCACGCATTTCCACGCTCCCAACGTCTTCTGGGTTTCTCTGTATCCCCGTCTGACTCCAGGAAAGCTAGTCGGGACAGCTGATGGTAGAAGCATCCTCCGCCCAAAACACGCTCAGTCCCAATCTTTCCTTTAACCAAGGAGGGATGCCACGCTGAGCACAATACCGACAAATCTGCACTTGCCTGGTCTGTGTGTCGCGGCGAATTGGGTTTTTTCAAAGAGTGGACAAGCTTACTCCTTCCATTTCGGTGTTGGAGAAAACACCTGCCACACAATACTCGGGCATAACGTCAAAAAATATGTACCACAACAACAGAAATTCAACAAATGTCACTAAACCATTGAAACAATGGAAGGGGCATCCTGGATGTGACATCTCTTCCGCATTCCGCTCCAGACTCCCTTTTTTTTTTTTAGTAGTAGTAGTGGTGTCATGAGAAATACCTACAACGAAACAGTATATGACAGTATATTGCAATCTTCTAATTTAATTTCTACTATGTTACACTCTTCTGCACTCTGTGTGTATGCTAGCTGCCCCGCCTCCTCCAGCCACCGAGACAAAGAGGCTCACATCGTTCGTGCCGTTGTTGTATGGAACAAATGCGCCAAGGTGCTGAAAGCAATGCACAGAGTGAACTCTCCTCCTTCCTGTTTGGAGGCGAGAGATGTATTGATTAGCCACTTGCTCTTCGTTTATTGTGTGATTAATTCATTAATTATCGTCCCAGGCCCACGAGACATTTTTTTGGGAATGAGAAATTATCGTTAGTCGAACGGCGAAAATAATGTGTCAAATATGTCAAAATATGTGCCAAAGTACAATTTGCATTTTTGCTACTTATACACGGAAACCCCAGAAATCACATCTACACTCAAAGCATGAATTCAACCTAAATGACATGATGTTCTTCAACGCAACCCTAACACAGTTCAGGTGCGATTGAAATGTTGTGCTACTATTTTCAGATCATTTGTCGCTGTCAATACAAACATATAAATGAATGCACGAAAATCTGCATATTTCACACAAATATGCAAATGGTGAATAATCAGGATTAATTCATTTGAAAACTGTGATTAATTTGCAGATTAAAAAATCATTTGACAGCCCTGTTAAAAAAAGCAAAGACACATGCTGCTTGCAACCTGACGCTGTCTGCACTTGCAGCGGGCCTCGCCATGTCCAACCCCCTGCAGCCTCTGATGGGCCGTTCAGGCCCCGGTCCTGCTTTTAACGCCGCCAGAAGCTCCTCGTCCCCGCAGCCCACGGGCACCGCCGCCGCCTCTGCTCCGAGCCCCAGTAAGCAGCTGGCCCACAGCCACCACCTTGCCACTGTCAGGAAGACCAAGGGCGCCGGCGTTTCTGGACCACAATGATCCACGCACGCACTCCTTACCTTGCATGACAGTGCGTCGGCTACACGACACCTACTCTCACTGTGATCCTTGACCACGCCCCGTGCCTAAGACAGCGCCGTACCGTACTGTACTGTGTTTGTATTAACGCTCTCATGCTAAACGTTACACACTTAGCAGTTCCAGCTTTTCTTTCATGACAGGAAGCTCTTTTCATGCATCGCCGGGTTCCAAGGGCTGTCCCAACGCGCTGAGCCACGTCTTCCACATTCGTTAGCGATCATCCTCGTCCACTGAATATGCTCCATGTGCATTTCACCGGACCGACCCGCAGCTTTTCTACTAAAAGGCGCCTATTTTTCTAATCAGAACACCAGCCGGCAGGGTTTATATATAGATAGATATTTTTTTTGGTCAAATATACGATGTAAAATGTTCCAAAATGAGGGTTAAACTGGCTGAAACAGAGATGCTGCTATCTCAGAAGTGAATAATTTCATTGATGCGAGTGCGTTTAGTAAGTTATTTCAGTTGACAGTTTGCCATAACTGTGAATAGCACATCCACTTGTAAAACTTGTGTACATTATATTGACGCCAGGTCTATAAATATATATGGTATATATTGTTTCGGGTGCTGAGTGAATAACGTGGCTCATCGTTGGTGGCGTCTGCAATGTGTGAGTGTCATGTTTGTGTTGATAATGTGATCCATGTATGATCTTCTATGTACATAAGGACGAGGGGGCCCCTCCCCCCCTCCATGTTCGTCTATTTTTATAGGTCACGTGTACATAATTGATAAATGCATCTGTTTTACTAACAGGAAGAGTCGGGTGGAAGTAATAAACGTGCTGAGTCGGTCTTGAGTGTCACATTGCGACGGAGATGCACGTTGATTCGAAATCCAGTGATTATTTTGAAATCCCCGATGTACTTCCGGTTGTCAAGCCAGACGTTCTGGGCGCACAAGAAGCCATTCGAGATATGAAGTTTGCTAAATGTTAGAAAATAAACGATTCTGAACTAAATGTAATTGGAAGTTATTTTAGTGATCCAGTCTGAATTGAATAACAGGACCTGATGCGATCTTTTATTTTGAAATATCCGGGTGCACTTCTTTTGAAGCCATGTTAACATAAATGTAATGTTTTTATGAACAACACTTGGATTCCTGAGGCCGCAGATACGAAGGCCCACGGATTAAAAAAATGAATGGGTAAAAACATTTACAGTTTCCATTAAGAGCATCGCTACTTCCGTGTCTAGGGCGGATATTTGCCTTGAAACTTCAAAGTAAGAGCAGCACATGACTTGGGTATTAGAATATGACTAACAGAACCGGCAGCACGCACAAGTGAAATAATGCCGATGAATAATATGCTAATCAATGTATTTCCTTTGCAGTACCAGTACTCAAAATGGTGTGTTTCCAGCGACACCAGCTCGAATCGGATGCTAGCATTGTATTTTGAAAAGAAGAGCCCAATAACCATCACGGAATTAAAAACTTGTTCCAATAGTTAGATGATCATTTTATACCTCTACGTTTGTGCGGTGAAGATGGAAATTAAACATTGAACCTAAACATTGAAATTAAACCTTTCCACCCGATCTTCGCTATGTGGGGGTAAGCCATGACCGGAAGTGTGTCCTGTAGCTTCACGTGCTTGCGAGAGCTAGCACAACTTTTGGGAGCGTATGCTAAAATTCGTCTTTCTTTTCCCCATCAAATTTCTTTTCCGTGTCCCCCATGGAATAGCAGGACTGTTTTAATGTAAAAGTGGATTTTCCTAAACTTTTTGGCCGCCCGATAACTTAAAAAAGCTGACTACAAAAACTACTGAATATACCGCGCTGTATATGGCAAAAATGCTAAAGAACGTTATGATCCAAAAATGGAGGTGGGAGGGTGGTGAGGTTACCAAGGTAGTCAAAAAGCTTCTTAGTGGCAAGGCCCCGGGGGTGGATGAGATCCGCCCGGAGTTCCTTAAGGCCCTGGATGCTGTGGGCGTGTCTTGGTTGACACGACTCTGCAGCATTACATGGACGTCGGGGTCGGT
>QODF01000058.1:3008848-3066689 GCA_024372805.1 Oostethus manadensis | reverse complement strand
GGCGGGTACAAGCGGCCAAAATGAGTTTTCTCCGCAGGGTGGCTGGGCTCTCCCTTAGAGATAGGGTGAGAAGCACTGTCATCCGGGAGAGACTCGGAGTAGAACCGCTGCTCCTCCGCATTGAGAGGAGCCAGATGAGGTGGCTCGGGCATCTGGTAAGGATGCCTCCCGAACTCCTTCCTGTGGAGGTGTTCAGGGTACGTCCAACCGGCAGGAGGCCTCGGGGAAGACCCAGGACACGTTGGAGAGACTATTTCTCTCAGCTTACCTGGGAACGCCTCGGCATCCGCTGGGAAGAGCTGGACGAAGTGGCCGGGGAGAGGGACCTCTGGGCTTCCCTGCTTAGGTTGCTACCCCCGCGACCCAACCTTGGATAAGCGGAAGAAAATGGATGGATGGATGGATCTCTTGCACAGGGCCGAAAGAGAAAGGTGGCAGAGGATTGCTTAGAGGAACTAAAAAAAGTAGAAACACCTTAAAAACAGGTGCTGAAAGTCTTTGTAGAGATGCAGACACATTTGCAGAGGAGGCTGAAGGCAAGACTTGGCCGTAAGATGGCTCAGCTAATAACTAAGTCAAATGCTATGAGAGGGGCCATCAAGGAGAAATCAGTTGAGCTCCAAAACATTGAGGAGGAGATTCTGGCCAATAGACAAGAGCTGAGGTTAATGTAGCACCCACACGCACACACACACTATAGATTTGAGCTAAGCTGTTTGTATGTTGTTGTTGTTGGTTTTGTATTGTATTGCGTTGTTGCAATAAATATATGTAATTGTACTTCTTTTTGTTTGTGTTTTTGATGCTGTGATATAGGTTTTAAATTTAATTCATATTGGTCTTAAAAAAAGTCTTAAAAAGTCTTAAATTTGACATTATGAAACCTGCAGAAACCCTGTTTAAAGGAGACACGTGGTTTATGGAGATACGTTCCACAGTATGGTACTTCTTTATTCAAACATATTTTATTTTCTGTGCTTATTTATTGACCCATAGATTATAAAAATGGTGAAAATTGTTTATATTTGGCAATGTATTCACTTTATTTTTAAATTGCATTGCATTAAAACGATATCAACATATTGGGAGTTGATATTAGTGACTGTCACCTGACTGGATGGAAGACTCCCTAAAATACGGGACAGGATAGGTCAATTTTGCATCCACATTGCTACCATGCCCAAATTTTTATTTTAGTTGTGTTTATATTATATATATATAAGGAAAACAATGTTTTGTATTGTCACAATGTGTGGAAATATTGACAGTAAAATCTGTATTTTTCTAAAAAATTGTGCCTCAAAGTTATTTAGGTGAGGCAAAATGGAAATTATTACTGTCAAAGGATGTAATATTTGCGAACAATTCACAATCTGCGCTGGCCTAAAACACTGGGAGCAAAATTGATGGATTTTGTTATCTCTGGTGAGTATGATGAATTTTAATGACTTTGTTCATATTTTTATGATATTTATTCGAAAGTGTTCTGGATGAGCATGACTATTCAAAGTAGACTGCACTCAAAACGGATTTGTGTATTATTTCTTTAGAAATAATTCAGTTATTTATTTTAAATACATACAGAATGTTCCACTTTCGTCGTGTCATATGCTTCAAAAATGACTCTTTTTCAATAAAGATATTTCAAAAGCAAGTGCAGAGAAAAAGAGACGGACTCCCAGCTCCTTTTCACTGATGACTGCTACGAAGGTACATCTTCACAAAGAGCAGGTGGATTGAAAGTGCAGCGTAAACGCATGTTGAAAAAGGAATCTATTTCTCCGGCAGAGTAGTACTGGGAGAATATCAAAGTTGCCACGGAACAGAGTAAGTCATGTCTTGTTTACATAATGTCTTCTAAACACTCTTCCATGATAGCGACATGGCTGTAAAGACTTATACATAGCAATTTGTATGTTGTGGGGGGGAGAGGCCAAATATAACAAATCAGGGTATAAAGACCACTTGATGCTGGTTAAGTTGGTGTAAAAGATGATTTGAAAGATGGGCAACACCTCAGTACCATTCTGTGTTTGGAAGGTGATCAATGTTCGGCTCATGTCTTAAGTCCATATTCTGCCAGTTCTCCACTTCATCTCCAAATGTTTCTTCCTCAAACTATTGACAAATTGCTCAAATCTTGGCAATAGTCACCAAGTTATTGTGTCCATGTTTATCTGAGTGATGACATCACATCTGGAAAAGAGGCCAAACAGTGAGAGCTTGTTACAGGTAGCACCATCAACTGTCATTTCTGCATGTAGAACATTAACATATTTAAAAAAAATTAATGACGCATGTCAGGGACCCTTGAAAGTCCGAGGTACCAAGTATAAAACCAGCACTGACTTTTCTCCAAAAGCAGTTCCCGTGCAATGGATGATCACCTGACCCAAATGCTTGTGGAACATGTAGCAAGACTTTGCCTGGGCTTGCACACATCCTTGTGTAACTCATACATGGCCTCCTGAAAAAGGCGATCCCAACTCATGACAGACCATAATACTTTTCTAGGTGTTAAATGGTGTACTGTATGTACGCTGGAAATGCAAAATTGAACACGTGAGACGGAAGTGTCTGTCAAATGTTTTATTAGGACATCTGACAAGGATGTTGCTGCAGGATGAATGATGTCAACATTTAACTGCAGGCTAGCATTACAGTGCATCACTTAAGTTCTAACACGTTGACTGACAAGCCTCGGGTGTTTTTCCTGCGCCGCCAACATGTACGCCACCGCAGACAGGGCCGCCTCCTCCACAGAGAACAGGTGGTGGTCCTCCACCTGAGGGCAGCTGCTCCTCATGAAGGCGGCCAACCGGAGCAGGTACTCCAGGTTGTGCCCGGTCTTGCCCTGGCACACGGCGATGCGGGCGCCGATCTCCTCTGGCGGTGCGGGCCCCAGGTACATGGGGTTATCGGCAGTGGCGATGTACAGCAGCGCCGGCACGGGCGGCTGCTCGTGCCTCTCGGGGTGGAACTCCACCATCTGGGTGACGTAGCCGCCGCACTTGCCCTCCCGAACATCCAGGTACTTGAGGGCCTCCGCCACTTGGGAGCCAGTCACCTCGAACGCCACACCCCACGTGCTGGCCTGTGACCCGATGAGACACAAGGTTACGTGACGCACGGTGAGCAAAGCGGAAGTGTCATCACTTACGTCATCCTCTGGGATCAACGTCACCACTCGCGCCGGCTGGCGGAGGAAAGAAAGGGTCACGTGGTTAGACGTCGCCTCACAAGCCGGCAAGAAGCCACAAAACCAAACTCACCAAGTCGTCGTTGCCTCGGTGGAAGTTGTCGCCATGCCAGAACCTTCTCTTGTAGCCTCGAATGTAGCCCACTTTGCTCCTCTTGTACTTGAAGTCCGGCTTCCACACCAGAGAGCCGTAGCCGAAGATCCACAAGCTGCTCTTGGTGGCCAAGAGGTCTTGCGGTTTCATGTTTTCGATCAATTGTTTCGGAAAAAACAAGATGGTGGATCTATGGATGGACTTCCGTTGAGTCGTCGCCCCAGGCTAACTAGCTGGCTAAAGTTAGCTTCCTCCGGTCCAGCAGCAGCGGTACCGGTTGGCTCGATGGTATACCGCGGACGGTACTCGAGCCCAACTGCTTCGCAGTTGCGACGATGGGGGTGAAAGTTGGGTTTTGCCGATGCATCGCCATTGCACTACAGTTGCCGCATTATGCCATTTCTAAATCCATGGTAGCCGCGTGGGGCCTAACGACGCGTCAAAAAGAGGGGAAAAGACGGAACCGTTTCGGCCAGCAGCTCCACCGGCCGTGTACAATCAATTAATCAATCAATACGACAGCAGACAATACGAAAGTATAAAGCTAACAACGGCGGATTGGCTGGAGGTGCTAGCCTACTCTCTGCTGTTCCCTTCCTCTTCGTATGGCGATGCAGAGAAGGAGGCAGCCTGCTCTTTTATACACTTCAGAAGTGTAGCGCGAGCCACCTTCGACCAATAGGAATAAGGCATTTTATAGCCGCCTCTGTTTGTGTCCAATCAGACGCCGTTGCGCCACCCTCTGCGGCGTCCTTCATAACGACATTGCCACTTTATTGGCCGAAACCCGTCGAGGAACCGTCCTTTTCTTTTCCTGCTTCATTGGTCTAAGAGGTGTCAATCAAGGCAGCTGCGAGTGCCATTAGTTACCCGCGCTGTCACTCCGATTTTATTACTTGGTCTGGCTGATGCAACCCTTTCTCAAGGTTTCAGCCGCCCTGATAAGCAACACCCCAAGTCGTTGCATCAGACTGCAGCCGGCGCGGCTCCAAGATGAGCTGCGATTGTTTTCATTAAAACTACAATCTAAATCATTTGTAATCTCACATATAGTTTAACAAGAAAACTCAAAACGATGACATCAAAAGAAGAAAGTCAAAATATTAAGAGAAAAAAGTCGGAATTTCTGAGGAAAACATAATATGAGGAAAAAGAACGACATTTTAGTAGCAAAAAGTTGAAGTATATGAGAAAAAAGTAATTTGAGAAACAAACCGAAATAGAATTGTAATTTTTATAATATAAATTTAACTTTAGTAAAGTAATAAATAAAATATTATGCCAATAAAGTCATAAATATGCAGATAAAATTAGCATGAAAAAATTTGATGTAGTTGGGAAAAACAGCTAGAATTTTCCGAGGAAAAGTCAAAATATTAAGAGAAAAAAGGTTTTTAGTAAAGTTGTAATGTGACAAAACAGAATAGTTTTTTCCAAAAATGGGGAAAAAAGAACAAGGAGAGAAGTTGCTACTATAATTTCAGTTTTTTTCTTGAAATATACTGTATTTCACTTCTTGGCATTTTTCATATTGGAAAATTTGTCGCTGGAAAAAGTTTGGGCCTCCCAGATTTGGAGTTGGCTTTAAGTAGGTCATCGTGCCACTCAGTGACCTGCGGCTCCCATGTTAATGTTTGTTTCCAAACTCCATTGCACTTGATCAGCGGTCTTGTTTGATAAACAAAAAGCACACATGGTGTGTTGTTTTGCTCGCTTCCTGCCACAGGAGCTGTAATATTCACCATTAAACCTGTTTAAATGCAGCATTTCAGCTCGGTTTGTTCCAAGCACACACACTGCAACAAAGTTCCCCTCCCAAAAGAGCTTTTTTTAATGGCACGCCCTGTCCAGACAAACAAGATGCCAGCCAAACACAAGCGAGGGCTGCAGGTCGTCTTTTGACGACGTGAGAGACATTCCTCGCTACGTCAGCAGCCGACAGAAGAGCCTCCGGGGTGGATTCTTTCCTCTTCTCACGTCAAAGGGGCGCGACTCTTTTGAATTTAAGCATTTGAACATGAGATATCCTGCATACATGTAACAAAACTGGTTGTAAAGTTGGGCCGTCCCAGCACAGTTGGGACGGCATGTCAAATATTGACGGCAATCTGTCTGAATAGAGCCATACCAGGAAGTGGCGTCTCTTAAAGCTGTATGCTACGAATGTGAATGGTGGCCCGAGACTTTTGCACCGCAGACGTGCCTAATGCTGCCTGGGTAAACAATGTCTCTAGTAATCAGTACAGTACTCTACTTCCGCTGTGTGCTTTTTACTGACACCTAGTGAGAATCCTCAAGTCCAGCGTTGCAACAGTCCTAGCTTTCTACCACCAAGGACCACATAATGAAAAATGAAAGGATGCAACTTTGCCACTTTGATATTTTGTAGCTTTGGTAAGAAGTGATACATATTTCAAGAAAAATGCATCTCAGTTTTGTTATGGAGGTGAAAAAAACTATTATTAATATCAACATTTTCCTATTTCTGCTGCTGTTTTTTTAATTTTCCAAATATTTCCACTTTTCTCTTAAATCTTTTTGCCCCTTTTTGTAATGTTTTGACTTTGTTTCCATTATTTTTGGACTTTATTCCCATAATATTATAGTTTTTTCCCCAACCTCATTTCCAAAAATGGCAACTTTATTGTGTTTCATTTGTTTTCCTAATATTAGGACTTAATATTTCAAATTCACGCCAGTAAAATGACATTATATTTCCTTATGTATTTTTTCTCAGTAGAATGAATACAACTTTTTTCTCTTCTCTTTATTTTTAAACCTTTTCCTCTTAAAATTACAGATTTTTTTTTGATTACTGCTGGGTTTTAATAATTTTCCAATTTTTCAACTTTGTTTGTGTAACTATGATGGCATTTTTTATAATACTGTATAGGTGAAAATAATGATAATATGAACTTCAATCTTTGCTCATTTTTTCCCCTGTGCTTGACTTTTTTTTTTTAATTTCCAAATATTTCTACTTTTTTCTTAAATAATTTTCGTCAACTTGCTTTACATAATAGTATGACTTAATTTCCACAATATTTTGACTGTCTTATTCAACAACAACATTCTAACTCTCTTCACAACCTGGCTTTTCCAGAACTTTTTACTGATTGCAACATTTTTTCTCTTCTTTTCGTAATATTCCAACTATAAAGTTTTTTTTTTTAATATTTCAACATTATGATGTTATTTTTCTTTTTATTATAACATTATTCCTGTCAAACTAAAACTTTTTTTCATTAGATTACAACTTTTTTCACTTAGTATTTTGTCTTTATTTTTGTAAAATCACTGCTGATTTTTTCATTTTTGCTGTATTTTTTTTTTTTACATTATTTTTCTAGAATGTGCCGCAGGCCAATAAAAAAACAAGCGCGGTCTGCAAATGGCCCTCAGGCTGCACTTTTACAACACCGGATTTTTAAAGGACAAGTGAGGATTGGGTTTTGTGTTCCGTGTTTGGAGCTGCACATCCTTTCTGTCCTCGTAGCTCGCGGGAGCTGATTAGGCCGCTTGTTTGCATGCCGCCTTGTTTTGATGTCGCTTCCTGGGTGGCTTCCAAAACAAAACGCCATGCGTGAGAAAATCAGTTGTATGTGATTTTTGAAAATTATTATTATTTTCTGCGTGTGTATGTGTTTTAATCAGGGAGGAAACAGGAACTGATGTCACTGGGTCACAAACAGGATGCTGTGATTATAAGACAATGAAAATGCCTGACTGTACTGTACCGCGCGTGGCGCGCCAGGGGTCAAAGGGCGGAACTTTAGCATGGTTGTGTCAGAAGACGGAACATTTGGCACCAAATGTGCTTTTAGGTCATAAGCTCCTGTTGGACAGCTCGTCCATTAGTGCAGGACTATGTACGTGTTATATTTCAGCCTCAAAAGTCCATAAAAATGGTCCTGCTAATCTGGACTGCTAGCATTAGTCGCTAGCATTAGCCGCTAGTATCAGCCGCTAGCATTAGCCGCTAGCATTAGCTGCTAGCTGACCAAACACCGACTGACCAGCTGCTGTTAAGCGTTACTATTTCCAAATAGCTCGTTAACAGCGCTAACTAATTTACTTGGATTCATAATGAAGTTTCTAGCTCAATTGACAAATGCGTGTTGTGTCAAGCCGCGTCTCCCTGTCCAGTCCTCCTCCGAAGTCCGTACCACACTTGTCTCGAGACCACCGCGAGATGCATTCAGGCACACTCCGAAAATCAGAATAACAATGTCATTATACCTGCGTGTGTGGTCTAAGTAAAGACAAAGCAAAACAATAAGTCGATATTTGTATCACTTACTAACGTAACTACAAATTGATGCATTTAAGTATGCTCGAATAGCCGAAAAAACGGCATTCACCTTCAATTACTTGGTGTATTTGAACGCAACTCTTCATGGCTCTCAATAACGCGGGTAAAGTGTGTGTCAAATGCTGTGCTGCCATTAAAGAGACGGAATTATGGCAAAAAACACGACATTGATTGTTTACAAAAAGTAAAACCCCGTTCAGCCCTGCAAAGTCTGCCTAGCAACAAGTGGCTATTCAATCGTGTGACGTGACCATTCAACAAAACCAGTCTTTATTTTAAGCTACATTGTTTGGTTGGTTATTTTAAAAATTCTGTTTGATGATGTAAAAAAACAAACCATGAAACGGTACTTTTCCTGGTATTCTCCCCTCCCTCCCCATTCAAAACGCCACACACACACACACGCACGCACGCGCACACACGCACACACGCACACACACCAACAGGATGCATGTGAGGGGAGACTTCCGGTCCAAACAGTCGGGATGCTGCTGATTAGCGGGTGTTATTTGTCGCGTGAGGTCCATTAATTGGAGGCAGGAGAGGATTTTTGAGGAAGCGGATGTCCTGGATGAAGATTTTTAACACGACTCTAAGGGACGACCACCCCCCCGCCTCCCCCCAAAATAAGAAAATAAGAAGTTGATGTTGTTGTTCTTATTATTTTCAAGGATTTACAGCACTGCCCCCCATCTGGTCTAAAAAGCCTACCCCCTGTGCCCCTTCCCCTGTGAGGTGACACCCTCAGTGCAAGACCCCTTTGTTTGCCCCCGGGTGGGTGGTACAGAAGCGGGTAGTGAAATATCGCTCCTACCCTGGAGGGGGAGGCCGGCAGTTGGGGAGTGTGCACGTGTGTTATTTTATGGCTGGCATATGCTGCCATTTTTTTTTTAATGGGCTCCCCTTACAGCATCTGTTTTTATGGTGACGCGTGTGTGAGAGCATTATAAGGGGACGGGGGGGCATGCCCCTTCTTTCTTCGCCCCCCTCGTGCTCAAGCTTTGTTTCATCGTTTCCAGCTCAGGGCGGGGGATCTGTGGATTTGAATTTCAAGCCAATTTCAAGAGAGGGTGGGCTAAGAGCCAGAGGCTTTTCCAGGAATGATGACATCCAAAAACATTCAGCTGGGTTTCATCTTCTCCAGCCAGGTCGCGTTTGTTCCATTACAACTCATCCTCCGTGGACCGGCAATAAATACAAACCACATCTGATAATCGTTTATACTTAAAAAAAATAATAAAATCTTTCAACCCTTCTATTTCCACAAAAAATTTATTCCCCAGATGTTTGGTCCTTATAAATATGCATTATATACAAAATAATATTATAAAACATATAAAGAGCAATGTGTCGTATTTAAATTAAACTCTGGAAATCACTTAAAAGTGGTTCTGTGGTTGTGAAATGTGTCGTAGGCAGGCAGTGGTGTGACAGTCTTTGTGCTACGGAAGAAAGAACATATCCCGATGGTAAATCGGAATAATGAAATGAGAAAATCAGAAGAGATAAAAAATACACAACTATTACATAAAAAGTACACTGTCAGATGACAACTCATAATTATGTGCTACAAATGTGAAATTATGAGGAAAAAAGTAAGTTCTGATGCACGAAAGTCATATTTAGGAGGAAATAAGTAAAAATTACAAGATTAAAACGTGCAGTTTGTATCTCACAATTTCCACTTTTTATCTCATAAATTTGACTTTTTTCACAATTTCGATTTAACTCACGAGTGTGACTTTTTATCTCATAATTATCACTTTATGTCATAATTTCAAGTTATCTTATAATAATAAGAATGACCTAAATCTATTAATTTAGATTTTTTTCGTCTCCTACTTTTAATTATTTATCTCAGAATTTCAACTTTTCTCTCATAATTTTGACTTTTTAGCTCATAATTTTGATGTATCTCATAGTTTTGTTTAATTCCAAGTTCATTTTTTGAATCCCAGAATTTTGACTTTTTCAAATCTAAATTTTGACTTTTTATCTCTTTTGACTTTCTCATAATTTTATGACATTATTACATTTTGTCTCATAAATATGACTTTGAATCTCATTTCGACTCTTTATCTCATAACTTCGATTTATCTTTTCATTTAATATAATTTAGATTTTTTTATTTCTTAACTTCAATTTTTTTATCCCTGAACTTTGACTTTTTAGCTCCTAATTTTGACTTTTTGTTTCAAAATTATGACTTTTATCTCATAGCTGTGACTTCCATTTGGGATAGTTTGTTCTTTTTTCTGTCAGTGGCGAAAACAGGCTTCCATACCTTGTGAATTTCTCCCTGCTTCTTTTTTTTCGTAGTGCAAACAATCCTAGAGGAGACAAGCAAGGGCACAGATGAAGCGACACATCCCACTTTTAAGGCTTCTAGTGAAATCGGGCTGCACGTCGTCTTCATTCTTGCAGATGACGCTCCAGACATTCATTACTCTCAGTGTTTGTGACGTCGGATTGTGGGGCTCCGTTCTGAGTTTTTATTTTTTTTGCATAGAAGGCGAAGGTGGCAGCAGCGGTTGGAGGGTTTTTATGGGGGCTTTTCCGAAAAATCTCAGGCAACTTTCACTGATTTGTTGGCTGGTAAGAGTGATTATCACACAAGGCCAGGAAACGAGCGGCGGGAAATCCACCTTCACCTCCTTCTGACAAGTCCGAGAGATGATAAGTTAAAGTTCTTCCACTGCTCACGCCTTGTAGGCTTCTCATGTGTCCTCAAGTGGTCCAGAGAGCAGCAGTGGACATGGAAAAAAACCTCTAGTCTCTTCTCCTCCGCATTTGTAAACAATCCAGAATGTTGAATTCTGCCTCGATTGTGTGTCCTCTCTTCCTGCGTCACTCCCAGTTTAAACCTGGAGTTGGGAAACGGAGAGGACAATGTCAGCAAAAGTGCCATCTGTGTGGTTGCTCGTGAACATCAAGTGTGCTTTGGGTTCTGCCACATCCAGAACCTGAATGATTCAGACTTCCGATTATGGGACGCAGTTATCTCAGGAAACGTCACTATGGTTAGATCTTAAGGGCTGCGCACACGGAACCGTTCTCGGGTCAAAAAAAAGAGAAGCATTTGAACGTTTCAACCTTTCATCCTTCTGGGCTCCCAAATCTGAAATTGCCGGTTTGTCGTTGCCATTTGGACTACAAAAGCGGAGCTTTCTGAAAACGATGACATCACCGCCCCGTCGCTGTCACGTGACCACAAGTGACAAGCCGACGATGGTTCTGTTTGTCTGTCTGGTCACGGCGCCACAGGCAGGTATGTGTACCTTATGTATTACTGTAACCCGCCAGAACTTGCTAGATGGTACTGTGGCTTACCTCGGTGGCTATGACGCACTCCCTCCGTTCCTCGCCAATGACAAATACCGACTGGTACATGGAGTCTCTGGAGGAGCATATCGTCGATATCCTACATTCTGGCTTTTCACTGCGAACACAAATCAACAGGAAGTGCAGCCATTTTTGTGACAGCCGTACAAATAGCAGAGTAGAGTTGCACGATCCAATCGGAGTAGTCTTACCTGCACACCCTACTCGAGGGTCTTTTCTCTTCTAAACACTTGTCATAAATAAGACTTTTGTCCTCCAGTGACTTTTCGTCCATAAACTCCTTTGTTTTGGAGCTGTAAGGGTCCAAGTGATAGTTTTTATAGATAAAGTTTGATTTCTCCGAGTCACAGTCCACCTCCAGGCTCATTTTCTGGTTGGTGTTTTTCAACTGGGATGCCGGGATAAGGTTGTCCCTCTGAGCGCCGGACACGTTGTTCATGGTCTCCGTGTCGTCGTGCTGCCGTCGGGCGTGCCTGTAGATGTGCCTCAAGGCCAAGCCCACCATGCACAGCAGCACCAGCAGTGCCACCAGCCCCACGGCCAGGGAGACCGCCGCCCACTGGAAGCCGTCTTGAAGCTCTCCCACTTGTGAAGTCACGGCGGCAAAGAACTCGCAGCTTGGACCAGTGAAACCAGGTGGGCAGACGCAAGTCCCTGGGGTCTTGCCGGGCCCACCACCGCCAGTGCAGACACCGGCGTTAAGGCAAGGATGAGGGGGACACTCGTTCAGGACTTTGTCGCAGTTGCGTCCACTGTAGCCTGTCGCACAGGCGCAGGTGTAGTCGTTGATTCGGTCCAGACAGGTCCCGCCATTGATGCACGGGTTGCCGGCGCATTCGTTGATGTTGATCTCACAGCGCTGGCCTGTAAATCCTGCACGGCAGCTGCACACACGTACGCCGCCATGGATCAGGCACTGACCACCTACAAAGGAGAGGAACAACAAGTATTTTAACAAGTATTCCAACACACGGCCCTTCCACCAACCCTGTTAGTTACGAGTGCCTGAAGGTACATCTAATCTACCCCACAGGACTAATTGTCCGACTCTGGGGTAAGTGACCAAGAAGGTAGAGGTATGTTCCCCAATGAGGCCACCTTCCTACACAATTCCCAGTGATTCCTGACTCGGCATCTCTGTTGTAGCTAACCTCAAAGGTGTTTGACAGGCAATGAGGTCAGGGCTTTCAACTTCTTCCACACCCGATTCTACAATAATATATGAAATTGTGCCCAACGTAATGGAGACATGAGCGGGAACTAAGCGGTCTAGTCCAACCCCTGATTGCTTATTACTCTTATTGTAGTGTTGAGTTTTCAACATCCCAGTCCACACATCTGCATCAAATCAGCAGTGCCACTACAAAGCTGTGATTGTTCTCCCCACAAAGAACAGTTCCACCCGAGTCAAACAAGATATTTGTCCCACGCTTTCATCAACAACCATCCGCCCCGAGCTGCGGTGACATTTACAAGCTTCAGCTCCGAGCTGTCGACTGTTTATATGGAAGACAATGGACACCCAGTTCCCAGCAATTCCTGTTGTTCCGCACAACTTCCAGTCGCAGGAATCTGGAGGTGGGGGGGGGTGTCAGGGAGGGAGGAAGGTCGTACCATTAGCGCAGGGAAGCGACGTGCACTTGTCCACTCTCTTCTCGCAGTTGAGTCCGGTGTAGCCACGGGGACACTCGCACATGTAGCTCCGCCCGTTGTCATTCTCCCAGCACTTGCCGGCGTGGAAGCAGGGCGAATCGGCGCACGTCAGCAGGCTGTGCTCGCAGTGCGAGCCCTCGAAGCCTTCTAGACACGTGCACATGTAGCCGCTCTCCAGATTCTGCGGGGGAACACAGGAGGAACATTAGCTCATGTTTTAGCTACATGTTTTTTGTTTTCTTTTGGTAGCGCCGTGGTCATGGTGTTTGTTCCAAGATTTGGTCTTATTACATCTTAATCATGACCCAGAAATCTGTTAAAGATCTAAACTGGGCTTGTTCGGTCCCTGGAAGTGGAAGTCTGCCAGTGTCAGCCTGTTTTATGTTCTAGTTTGGTAGCCCATTCATGCACAAATGTTTCAGGTCAGTGAAAACTAAGTCTCTGGAGTTTGTCACCGGCAAAACCTTTGGCTTCCTGCACCACCTTTTTGGTGAACTTGACCTTCTATGAACTTTCTTCAAGGCTTCCAAGCACCGTGTCAAAGTGGTTCAGCAGCAGTGGCGGTCAGTTACCTGTGATAAGGAGCTGGTTCTGAACATAAGATGAAGGTATTCTAGCGCATATTTAGTCCATGAAATGTACACACAGCCGTACATACTTCAGCACTTTTTTTGAGACATTTTAGGAAAAGCTGAGCTCTTCTTGCAGTCTTTGCGCAGTCGTGCGTGGCTTTTCTCTGGGTAGTCCTGATTCATCCCACATTCCTAAATGATGCAGGTTAGACTACCTGGAGACTCTAAGGGACTATCCACACCAAAACGTTTTCAGGTCAAAACCGCAAAGTATTTTATTGTTTCAGTCTTTCATCCAGACGGGAACCGTGTTCTGGGTGACCCCAAACGGTATTTTTTGAAAGTGACTCCCAGAATGGGAAAATCTGAAAAGGGCCGGCTTGTTGTTTCCGCACAGACGGCCGAACCACTGTTTTACAGAAACGATGACGCCACCTGACCAAAAGTGAGCTTTGACGACAAGCCAACATAATATCTCAATATTCGGACGGACAAGACTCATGCCAGTCGAAATTCTCCCGATATTTTGTGTGTTTTGTTCTCCAAAATTAACCGTCAGTCCATTTTGTTGTAAATCTAGACAAGCCTCGGAAACCGGAAAACGACGGACTTGTGCGTTCTTTCTTCGTCAATAGTTTGCTGTGTCTGTTTACAGCGCCACACTTTCCTTCTGATCTGTTCCCGTCTGGACCCAATTATTTGCTAATCCGGCACAGCAGAATGTCCACGTTTTCTTGAGGACATGGCTGAAACTGTCTCTGTGTGATTGACTGGGAACCAGTCCAGGTTGTACCCCACCTCTCACACGAAGGCAGCTGGGATACGCTCCAGCTCACCAGCAACCCTAATCTCCCTGGAAATGACTGGAAATGATTTTTTGCCGGCTTCTGATGAGCTAAAACGTCCTTATGGATTAAGGTTACTTGGCCTCTCTCGTTGGCACCAAAACCTGATGTATTTTTGACCGCTCCAGTCCTGAAAACGGGTTTGAAAGAAAGCTGAAATCAATGAAACCAACATACCTTGCATATCCCGCCGTTCCTGCAGGGGTTACTGTCGCACTCCTGCATCTCCAGCTCGCAGTTGACCCCCGTGAATCCCGGTAGGCACGTGCACGTGTAGCTTCCCTGGCCCGTGTTCATACAGGTGGCGCCGTTGACACAGGGATGGTGATGCGTGCAGAAGTTCAAGTCTAGAAAGAGAACCAAGAGGTGAGACTTGAGTGGAAAGAAAGTTATCCGTCCGGCGTCCAATGGAGACACTCGGGGTGGAAACCCAATTTCACTAATGTGCTCCGGTTAATCCCAATGAAAAGACTCAGGGCTGGCAACGTGAGAGGGGTCTCAAAGTGTCCTTACCTTGGTCACACAATAGCCCCCCCCAGCCCTCCTGACAGTTGCACTGCCACGGCAGCTGGCAGGTGCCGTGTTTGCAGGCCGGGTACTTCTTGCACTCGTCACAGAAGGTGCCCTGCCAGCCGTCTCTGCACCTGTAGGGGGCGACAAAACATACTCATTTCCCACTCATGCCATGTTTACTATTCGACTTTTCAGCACATTTGGAGTCTGATAATGATCCATTTGTGTGTTCAAAAGCACCAAACTGTTAGATGCAAAATCGAATTCAATACTGAGAGCTGACTGTTTTGTTGCGCTATAGAAGAGGGTAAAACAAAACAACAGCTTCAAAGAAAAAAACATTTTACAAGAATGAAGCCAAACATTTTTAATTCATAACAAGAAAAAAATGTAGACATTGTACAACAATAAGCTCCTAATATTATGAGCAAAATTCTTTAGAGCATAAAAGTGAACTACTAAAGAGGGAATTTCCTTGTTTTTACATTATAACACAAACAAAATAAAGTTGTAATAAAAAAAAAACTTGACAGCAGAAATAAAAAATAAAAAACAGCTGTAAATTTATTTTAAAAAAGTAAAAGTATTGGAAGAAAAAAGTCACAATTTTACAACAATAGGTTTGTAATATGAGGAAAAAAGCACATCACTTTAGTAGTGTAAAGTTGAAATATTTTTTAAAGTGTTTTTTTTGTTACAAACAATACAAAAAAGTTGTTTTCTAGGAAAATTAGGCTGGGAAAAATGTATAACATTAAAGTCATAATATTACTTTATAAAATTACACTGGGGATAAACTTATTATATTAGAGGAATAAAGACAAAATATTACAGGAAAAAAGGTGGATTATCAAGAGAAGCAAATTTATGAATATTTTGAAGAAAAAAGTTTCAATATTTGGAAAATAGAGAGAAAAAAAAAAGAAAAATTGGAAAGACCAGAGTTGATACTATAATTGGCTTTTTCACCCATCTCACAAAGCTGAGATGCAGTTTAAAAAACTTCTCAGCATAAATACAGATATAGAGTTATATCCCAAAGACATAACAACTGAGCACCTGTGGCATAAAATAAATCAGCTGTTGTTATTCATCACTAACAGCTACAAGTTTGGCAAGAATAGAACAGTAACAAATGACGCTCACATCCCCCTGTTGCCAATCGAAATTTCCCAGCACCGCGGGCGAAGATGTTATGCTATTACGGTCTGTGGGGCGCTGCTTTGCTGAGTGTGCGGAGACGTGGGAGCGGCTTAATGATGGCATCCAAAAGGGTTTTAACCTCATTCTGCTGGTTGGGGAATGATGGATTTGTGTCTCTCAAAAGGAGGGCAAAAATATGATCCGGGTAAGAATGGGTCTCGGCGTATGTCCGCTGACGGGAGTTGGGGAATTTATTGATGTTCCCACGTTGTTTTTATTGTAAAAGGTGGGAACAGTAGACGGCAGACCGTTTGTGTGGTGTTCTTTGCAACGCCTAATTTCTGACAAGTTCATTAGATTGACTTATGAGTACCAAGCTTTGCAATGTTGCACTTTGTTCAGTGGTCCTCGAACGCACCATCGTTGTTTGTTAGATTTAGACTTTGTTGATCCACAGGGAAATTGCTTGGTTACACAGTACCTCCATTAACATTTAAAAAATGCTATGAAATATGAATAAAATCATATAAATTATTATATTACATAAATATATCAGATAAACAATATTTGCATATTGATAATAGTGTGTACAAGAAGGTTAATTTATGGTGAGCACCTGTACAGTTGATGCTTTAAAACGTGTTTAATAAACGCGTGAGGCATATTTTTAGGGCTCAAATCTGGGAGTGAACAATGGCAGGAAGGGTTTTTCAGGCGGTGGAGGGCATGTGTAAAAAAAAAAAAAGAAGACATTTTTATAGGTGTTTTAATCACCCGTGGATTTTGACACACATTTTTGGTGGTGAGTTAGGAACGGGACCCCCGGCACACTTGGATGTGTTGCTCTAGCATCGGACCTCATTAGAATGCGTGGGTGCCCAGCTAGTACCTGATAATATGACCCCTTTCAAATACTTACACACACTCGCCAGGCTTGGAGCAGTTGCCATTCCTCTCGCTGCAGCCCTCCAGACAGATTGCTGCAGGGCGAACAGACATGAAAATAAATAAAAATGCTTCTCTTGTAAGCAAAACGGTGCAAAAGCAACTTTTTCAAGGTCAAAGATGATGTTTTTATAAATAACTTTGCTGGGGGTGGGGTTTGTTTGTGCTGGTGGAGTGGACTCGCTGGGCTCGAACATTACTGCTGGTAAAGCAGCCAGTTTATCCTGCAACAGATGCTCGCTCTCAATAGCAGACAGCTGTCACTATTGTTGTTTTTGTCGCACCCGCCGCCGCCGCCATATTTGCAGCTGCTGCTGCACGCGCCACCGAGCAAGTCGGCGCGTGGCGGGATAATAGCAGCGTGATTAACCCCAGCGTGTGCAACCCCCCACCACCCCCCACCCCAGGCGGATCAGGTTACAGCGCACGCGCGGCCCAGTGTTGTGGTAAATAATACAGGAGTATCAGGTAAAAGCGCACCTGTCCATGCTAAATGCCCGACATGCTTGGAAGTTACCACAGCGGCCCCCAAACACCCTCAGTTCGGCTTATTTCTCCCATATTTTTCCTGTAGGCCCTCGTGACGGATGATTATCCTAACTGCGGCACATCCAGCCATATGTTTGGAATTTGGAACGAAATAGAAGCGCACCAATTTCTCTTCGGCCCCCAAATGGCATGAATGACAGATCCATTGGCGCCTGTGGTGTGCGCGTACCCAGCACATGGTTGCCATTAACTCTGGGCGCCACTCATTGATTAATTTGTCGCTGTGGAAAAAAGGGGGAACCCTCAGTTGTCATGTTGGGCGTGGGTGTTATTGGGCCTCCTGGTTCCTACCCTCTCTGGTATACATTTTGGACACGTATAAGTGTACTCGTGTTGCTGTCCCCAAAAAACCAAGTATGGCAACTTTTTGGTCGGACGCCAACCTTCGGAATTTAGCTCCTCATAAACCAGTGTCAACTTAATAAGATCAAATTGTTTGGTAGCCAAACGTCTTCTTTTCTGCATGCGATTTAATCTCCGGATACGGCCTCCCGTGATGTAACCTTAGTCGCAAATCTTTGCCAGCTTTACAAAAGCGTTTCTGGGGGACCAGTAGCATCAGCCTTCCTCGTTGGCCCAAGTAGCTCCATCCTCCAGCAGCCAACCTTATTAAGAACTTCTTACCATGGAAACGTATTCGCAAATCTTTTTGGACTAAATCCCAGAGACTTTGGGGTATGGAGTTAGTCTTAAGGACGCTGATCTTCACCTATGACCGCTTACTGACTAAACTGCAACCTTTTGGGGCATGAGTGACTTCCTCAGTGGCCCATTCTCTCCTTTTGCAACACAGCGCTGTAATAACCACTAAAACTGAAACCAAGACTCTTAAGGGTTAGGACAAAGTCAAGGCAGGATTGGACTCTAACCCAGGTTAAGCCTCGTACAATAACGTTTAACGTAAAAAACACGGAAAATGTCTTTGTTGGTAGAAATAACACTCACCAATCACCACCAGTATACCCGCAAAGAAACCACAGTTGTGGTCAGGGACAAGACTCAGTTAAAAGACCAACAATTCCAAGACGAGATGGTCCAAAAACACAGATAGTGTTCAGAAATTCTGACAACTGACTCAGACATCAGCATCACCGCAAGACCACAATAAGACCAAGCGACAACCAAGCCTCAATAGAAACCCAAGCAGAAGTAACAGCTGATGGCTTACGTTCTTCGCAGTATTTTCCCTTCCAACCCGGCAGGCAGGACAGCTGTCCGTCCCCGGTGCAGGTGTAGTGTCCGAATCGGTCGTCCCTGGGCGTGCACTTCTTGGAACAGCTCTCTCCGTAGTAGCTGTCGTTGCAGACAAAGCGGTACGAGTACTTCAGCTCGGTCTGCTCGGCCGTCTGCGTGTCCTGAGACCAGTCGGTGCCGACGCTCAGTTGTCTTTGGATGGCGAAAAAGCTTATTAAAAAGTCCTGGTTGTCGGTATCTGGAAGGGGGAAAGGAGTCAGAATGAGTTAAGGTTCTGTTGGGGACCTCATTTGGGTGTTGGAGTTGGGTGGTGATTTTGGGACGCCAAGATGAGGGGTTGTAGCTTTCCCAAAACCAGTCAGAAATCACTGTGCCCTTAAAGGTACAACGATTTCCTTTCTTCCCATGTGAGCAGTCATAAATTTTGCCGCTTTCAAACGTCGCCTCGTTCCACTTGACTAATCTGCCCGGTGGCAAGCTGCATCCCTTATCACATCCCATACAGCCCAGATGAAAGATAAACTCCAGGTTTGAAATTTCCTCTTTCTCTTCCGTCGGCAAAAACATTCCCAGGGCCCGGTCCCGTCTTCCAGAAGGGCGGAACAGAGTAAGGTGTAAAATACAGGAAGATGCAGTCAGGGCTTCTTGGCAGCCGCTGCGTATTCTCACCAAAGCTCTCGGATCGTTCCCACGCCAAAAATAAACGGCAGGAAGTTCAATTGTGTTTGAGAACAAGAATGAAGAAGGTGTCTGCGAGTTCATAACAACGAGGGGCTGAATAAGGCGCGCAAATGCGTGTTCAAAGTCCAAAAAGGTGCATTTCAAATCGTGCACCTTTTGCTTTGAGCTCTTTTAAACCTTTTAAACATCTTCAAAGGTCCTCTGACTAGTTTTTGGGAGCTGGAGTCTTGCATGGGGAGAGTGCACTCGCAGCGCCCTCCTGTGGCCAAATTCAAACCCTGCACTTACCTACAGGTAGATTTCCACGAGGAGAGTGCCAGGCTTCAATTATTAAAGAAAAGGAGCCCTAAAGGGAGAAACAAACAGAAAGAATGGATCTTTTGTCATTCAATTAGCTTATTAGCTGCTTTATTGACATCCAGGAGGTCCAAACTGTTTACAAAAAACAAGCCAAAGGATGCTCGGAGAGTCTTACCGGCCATCCAAAGTTGAAGGGGATCTGGATGGGTCCGGGCGGCGTGCCACTGAAGGAGTTGGAGCCCAGCACCGGCGTCCTGGTACTCCCAAAAATGCAGTCCCCCGGCGAGACCACGGCCTGGTAGTTCTTCAGGCAAATCCTGAAATAAGTCCTGCAGCTGGTGGGCTTGCACGCGCTCCCATTGGCCAGCAGACCCCTGTGGTTCCGAAACTCATGGAGGTGCAGCTCAAAAACACCCGAGCAAAAAACCTACAAGATAAGATATAGAAAGTGTTATTGTTCAAGAATACAACAAGAAGTGGGGTCCAGTCCTCCGGTCCTACCTGTGCTATGGTGCTGAACGCAAGGGTGAAGGTGAACCACGCTGCCATCCTTCTGCAGCCGGAATGACACCCCCTCCCCCCAAGACGCAGTACAATTCCAAAGGGGAGATGATTGAAAAAAGATATATCCTCCCGCGGCTCCCAAAAGTTATCCAAATGTGACCCGTTATCCAAACACAAGCAGGTTCTGCCCCCCTCCTCCTCCTCCTGCCGCCCCCCCTCGCATGGCACTGTACTCCACAAGCGTGCACGTCCCCGCTGCGGCGCGCGCGCGCGGCGTCTTGTTGTAGTGGGAGTTGTTGTGGTGGTGTGTGTGTGCGCGTGCGTGCGTGCGTGTGTGTGTGTGTGTGTGTGGGGGGGGTTTTCCGTGTGGAAGTCCACGGTGCGTCCACGGAGCTCTCCTCTTCATTGGAGCCCCGGCGCGCCTCCCGCCTCATTTATAGACTTTCACCAGGCGCCTCATTACGTAAACTGCCAATCACCGCAGGCCGGGACCACGCCCACTCCCCCCCCTTTCTTAGCAAAAATACTCAGCCTCCTCCTCCTCCTCCTCCTCCTTCCCGGCGCAAACCAGCACCAAGTAGCCGCAATTAAGACTTCTCTTTGGCGCACACGCCGCTCAATATGTGCAAAGGCAGCCAAAGTAGTGCAAATATTTGGCCCTGTCACGTGCCTTATTTCAATGGGCTTTTTTGGAGGGGAGCGCAATGATTTAATTGTTTATATATATTCCTTTTTTTATATATACAGTTTATATATATTCCATTTTTATTATATTCAATGAGGTCATGGAATGCATTAAAAAATGAGAATTATTTATTTTGTATTATGCATGGCATTCATTTTGAATTATTTATTTAAATCAAGTTCCTGTTAATTGCATTGAAATAATTGCTGTTGATTAATTGGATTGAAAAATCATTAATTTGAGATAACAGTTATTTTAATTACATCAGGAATTCATTTTATGATTCTTTAATTGTATTTGTTTTTTGTAATTCATTTGTAAATTTATTAGAAAAATACAGTTTCATTTATAATCATTTAAATTAATTAACTAAAGGAATTTATTTGGTTAATAATTTGTTTATTCATTCATAAAAATTACAGTTTTGTTGATTTTTTGCATTCATGTATTACAATAATTGTAATTAAATCAGGAAGGTATTTTATTATTTGTTTGTTCATGAAATATCTATATAATAACATAACAACACATTAATGTGTTAATCCGCAACTCTATGAAGTTAAGCGGTATAGAAAAGGAATGAATGAATGAATGAATTAATGTGTTAATAATAATATTTATTCAATATATTCATTCATAACTATTAGATATGCGTATATAATGATGTATAAAATATGAACTATATTAATACTAATCAAATAGTCTTATTTATTTATCAGATTATTTAAATTCTATATTTAATTTTAATAGTATTAACATGTAATAATACATTCATTCATTCATTCATTTTCTATACCGCTTATCCTCTTAATACAATTGATCATAAATAATAAACAAGTTAAAATTATTTCATACATTTAAATTTGCTTGCATTTGAACTGCTTTTTAGATTCTGGTCTTTGGCAAAAGCGAGGTATAAATTAGTTGTAATAATATCACTTATTAGCATTACTATAATAATATTGTTAATATTAATAATAGCACTTTTAATCAATGTTAATCATTTCAATTATGATTAGTACTTGTAATTGTTGTTAGTCACAGTACCAATAATAATGACTAGATAAACATAATACATGAAATTGATAAATGATTAGCACTTTTAATAAGGTGCAGCGATGCGCCATAAAAGCTTTGCTAATTGACAGTACAAACATGGCGCGCCCCCGCAGTTTCATTTTTATTATGTGTCCTGCTGCCAGATCCTGCAGGGGGAAGCGTGATATGGATACATTTGATCAATCATGCGTTTTACAGCAACACTATTGACAGGTGTCTCCGGTGTTTTTACGGCATAACGGTGACTCAAGGCCTTGGGGGGGCAAACATCCAGTTGACAATGAAAATAATAAAGACGGGATTATTATTGACTGTACAGTTCTACCTGACACACGTTCACAATAATAATAACAATGAGCGTGTGCAGGTGTGTAATCCCGTGATGTGTGTGACCCCCTTCTTTGATGGTGCGTGGACACCTTTTTTTTTTTTTTTTTTATGTTTTTTTTTTTTTTAAAATTTTTTCCCCCCCCTTTTATCCCTCCCTCCCCATTGTTGAGGCGCGTGTCCCGCTCTCGCCTCCATGCTGGTGCACGGTGTGCGGGCACATCACTATTCAGCTGTATGCAAATGAGCTCACACACACACACACACACCACACACACACACAAGGTTGTAGATGTCATCTAGCACGGAGTGTGCGGCCCTTGCACCAATTTTGTTGTATAAATAGTACACATAAGTTGAGAGTAGTAGTAATCTAAAAAAAGACCAAAAAAATGACATAAAGGTGTTTTTTTTCCCCTAATCATAAACGTGCACAAAGCGTGTTTTCGCCGTGCGATGGATCAAAGTCGTCATTCAATCCGTCTCGTTCACCATCTGGCGGGCCGGGCCCGCCGTTTTCGATCATCTGTTCGCGGAGGGAAACCGGCCAATTTACCAGCGTCCAACCTGTTCTCGTAAAGTCTGCGCTCTGGCATCGCTTTGTTGTTAGCACGTTAGCTGTCTGTCTAACGTGGCGTTGATTGGAAGCGGGCGATAATTGGAAAGATGCTGTTATTTCCCGCTACCACAGCAAGTTCAACTTCAATAATAATTTGGAGTGCATGAGAAAGCACAGCTATCGTAACCGATTCTCAGGGCACTGAATCGACCGCATCTGGGCTGCTCAGGTTGTTTCAGAATATGTTTGGCCTCTGATCCGAGCGGGTTCATCGGTTCACGCTCAAAGACCATGGGACAAACACGAGTCAGACCATGTAGTCGGAAGTGACGGAAGCCATCTGCGTTAAGCTTGAGAAGCCATATCTGAACATAGGGGGAGGTCTGCGACACCACCCTTCTCTCCCACATGCAACGCTGTCCTATTATCCCTTCCTAAAATATTCATCAGTCAGCCTGAAACAAATGAACAAGTCAGAGCCACCTTGCTTTCATGTGGGTCCATGACCAAGTGTTTGGTCCATGACCAAGTGTTTGGTCCATGACCAAGGTCCTTGACCAAGTGCTTGGTCCATGACCAAGGTCCATTACCAACTGTGTTTGGCACTTCTCTGCTACCAACATTAACGGGAAAAGGAATGTACCGACTCCACAGAGCTGATTGGTCCAGACATTATCACTTCTATAGGATTTGGTACGTTTCCCCTTTTTGTTCATGTGTTTTGCACTTTACGGCCACCTTCACAGTGACCCGAATGGTTGGCAGTATTCACAGGCACAACAGAACCAATGTTGTAATGACATTCTAACACGCATACATAGGGAAATCGGGCAATTTTCCATTTTGTTTGGAAAGAGAAGTGACGGAAACCATCTACTGATGCTTGAATTCAGAGTTTGGGGGTCGTCACACAAACTGTCTGCGGCCCTTGGACCCCAAAAAAACCAATTTTACTCTCATCCGTCCACAAAATGTTCCTCCATTTCTCTCCAGTGATGTGTTCTTTGGCATATTGTAACCTCTTCTGCACATGGCTGTTTTTTTTTTTCCACGGTGGGGGATTAGCTAAACACAGACGTCTTACTGTCATAGTACTTACAGGTAACTCCAGACTGTCTGTGATCATCCGGGAGCTGATCATTGGCCAAAACGTTTTGCACCTCTTCATAAGTTTTCCCTTCTGCCGTCAACTTTTTAATCAAAGTACGCTGTTCTTCTGAACAATGTCTTGAAGACCCATTTTCCTCAGGGTTTCCTGCTTAAATAAGGGCTACCTGATTCACACCTGTTTTTTCACTAAATTGATCACTGACTGAATTCCACTTTTTTTTAAACACACCCCTTTCTACTAATTGCCCAATAGCACAGTCCTAAGAGCGTGCATATCGTGAATGCTGGGTCTTGTGTTTTCTGAGAATCTACTGCATCTACTGGTAACTTGTTTGCCATGTCCTCTCTGCCCTTGTTCTACGGTAGCCGCGGGCCTCGTCGAGAGTGAACACGGAGCGCGTTTATTGTGCTTACCCGCCGGCCCGAGTGCTGCGCTCCTATTGACACACCTGCTGTGTCCCCAGTGAGTCCACACGAGCACAATGGCTTATGCGTGCTCCTCACTTGCTAAATATACACAAACTACACTCCATCGGCTGCAAATCGTCCTGCTTGTTGACTTTCAAAGCCTTCATTGGTCTTTGCTCGTCCGGCGTTTTGGTGTTTACGGCATTTGGATGCTCATGGCAAACAGAGTCCGCTTTATCTGCGTGTTTTATGGCTGCATCTCCCGTCTACCTGCCGTGGAAGGGCAGTAAAAGGTGTGACGGGACAGTTTGCAACCGCTTTAGTAGCCGAGCGGAGCCGATAACACTCTTTGCTTTGAGGAAAAGTGATGGATGTGCAAGCTTTTTGTTTGCCTGTCATCACATCTGTTATCTAAATGCCGTGATTTAGAACCGCAAAGGACCAGGTAGACCTAATAGCTATGAGAAGCTCAAAGACGCCTTAGAATTTCAATATATTTTGAGTATGGATGGAAAATAGTATTACAAAATACTTCCTATAACTAGAGATAAATTCCAAAAGTCAAAATAAAAAAACCTACCACTTCCACACAGAATGGGAGGATAAGTTTTTTCCCATTTCTGAAAGAAACGGCTGGGCACATACAGTAGATAAGTGTAGAAGCGCAAAAAGCAGAAGAAGAAACAATGCTGCTGGGGCAATGGAAGCCAAGCTGCTGTCATCAGATGCTTTCTGGGCTCTTATTTAGAACATCCCTCACTTCAACGCATCGTGTTGTCACACACGCTCGGGCCCGAAACCGGAGAGCCCACGACGTACCAGCTGCTGGCGGGCTATTCTTTCTGGCGAGGGCGGGAGCTGGGACCGTGCCTGGATTAAGATGTCTCTGCTTCCCTGCTGGGCGGGTTTAGCGTACATGCTTTCAAGTCCACCATGTTGTTTGCAGGTCAGCGTGGGGTCGTGGTTCCCGGTCGACTCGTACTTTTTCCAGCAGTGGGTCAGTTTTCCGAATAACCCTGATGGACTGTGCTGTTGTTTGATACGCTGACAACAAAAAACTGCACAGCTGATCTGCCAAGGTGACACCCAATTGTCTACTGTTCACTTATAGACAACCAATGTAGTACAACACAACGGTTTAATGTAGATATACAGTAAATATCTAGACACACTATTAATTTCCGGAGATTAGTCCACTTTTGATTAATCCAAAAGTACACTTTTTACTTTAATCATTTGGAGCACAAATGCTAAAAGTTTCAGCTCATTCAGGACAGGACATTTAAAAAAATTACGTAATTTCATATTTTGGGTGTCAATTTTTCGTTTGAGAATGAATGAATGGGCAATTTATTTGGCGCCCCCTACTGGTAGAAAAATCACTCGGGAAGTAGAGTCGTCGGTTTCCCCAGCCTAGTGGTGGCTGGTTTGATCCTCGGCCCCTTGTAAGTTTTCAACTTATTTATGCATTCACCGTGCAGTTTTTCAAATTCTGTCATTTTTTGTCTGCTACAAAACAAAAATACAAATTAAAAGGTGCCCCCTGCTGGTGAAAACATATTTTCCATCTTCTATTACTGTAATATTCTACTTATTCTACAGGGTAACATGAAGCAGGTGGTGGCTTAATCCTCTTCCAACCCCACAGTTGCTGGTTGGATGCTCAATCATTGTGTAATTGCCCAACATATTTATACGTTTCAACAATCAATTTCTGACTTTCCATTCCAGCATTTCAAATTCTGTCGTAGGAATCGACGGTGCCCCATACCGGTGGAAAAAAACCTTTTCCGTTATTGTAGCATTCTACTTGTTCTACACGGTGACAGTAAAATGGAGTGCAACCTGATGGTCGCTGGTTCGATCCTTGACCCGACCCCCAAATGTGTTTATACATTCATTCTGTTTTTTTTCAAATTCTGTCTTTTTTAGCTACAAAATAGACATTTAACGACGCCTCCTACTAGTAAAAAAAAATCATTATTACAGTAATATTCTATGTTCTAGAGTGTGATGTGGCTCAGGTGGTTGATAAATGTTTTTTCCAGTCCCACGGTTGCTGGTTCAATCCTGAGCCAAACCCAAAGGAGCCCGACAAAGATTCGAACCCAGATCGTTCAGATCTCCTGACGTGTGGCAAACATTCCACTAATTCGGTCTACCCGACCGGGTGGTTGCTGGTTTGATCCTCAACATTCATTCTACATTTGAGTTCAGCATTTCAGCATTCACGCGCATAATTTCTTTTGCCGCTAACCGCTGCAAACCGTAAATGACAGCAGTCTCTGTTGTACAGTATGTCATATTTATCAGCGCTGGCCAAGCTCGCTAACAGTCCACCTGCTGCGCTGACCACTGTTTGCTCTCCAGGCAGCTCGGCCTTGATATCGTAAAAGTCGTAAAAAACGATGATTTAAGGAGCCGGGTCAATGTGCTGCTGCAGATTGGCGGTGACGTCAGCGTTCCAACCAAGGGGACGGGGGGGGATTTACGAGCAGCCCCTCGAGGAGCGAGGTCGCTTTTTATCCCCGCCTGAGTGTGCTCCCAACAGCCACATGAAAGAAAGGTGTGGGCTGCGTTTCTCGTTTTGCGTTTTTTCTCACCTTTCCGGGTGAAAGGAAGCCCGCGTGTATGTTGATACTTATGAAAATGTCAAAAAATGCCACTATGTAGGTATTAGCATGCTGACATGGTAATGTTAGCACGGTAAAACTTCAAAGCATCATAGCATTTTGTGTTTTTATACATTTTCTACTAAAAACAGCTAAAAAGGCTATTATGCTAACATTAGCATGCAGCACATAGCATGGCGGCGCTAAGTCTGTGTATGTTAACACTTAAAATGGGAGAAAAATGGCAAAAAATGCTACTATCACGGCATTGTTGGCATGCAACAGTGTCTGGGTACATGAATACTTTTGAAAATGTAACAAACGACACTATGCTAGTGTCAGCATGCTAGCGCTAACATGCTAACACCTAACATGATAGCACTGGGTGTTTTACTCATGCAAATGTCAAAAATGTTACTATGCTAGTATTAACATGTTACGAATGCTAATATTAGCATGCAAAACCTAGTGTCTGACAATGTTAAAACTAAGGAAAAATGTTACTATGTTAATGTTGGTATGCTACCGCTTAGCTTTATAGCACGGAGTGTTTCTGTATGTTTGTACTTATCATGGTAAAGTGTTTATGTTAGCCGGTGCACCGGGCATGGTCTGCGTATGTTAATACCCATACAAATGGCTGAAAAAATGGCTAAAAATGCTACTATGCTAATGTTAGCAGGGTAAAATTCTAATGTTAGCATGTAATGCCTAGCATAAGTGTCTGTATGTTAACACTTACGAAAATGTAACAAATGCAATTATGCTAATGTGAGGATGCTACCACTAACATGCTAACACCTAACATGATAGCATTAAGTGTTTGTATAGGTTTCTACTTGTTAAAATGTCAAAAATGTTACTAGGCTAATGTTAGCATGTTAAATGCTGTTACCATATAAAACCTAGCAAAACAGTGCTAACTGTCTGCCAATGTTAAAACTACCTCAAAAATGGATAATATTGTTACTATGCTAATGTTAGCCTGCTAGCAATGCTAACGGCTAGCATGGTAACACGTAGCATTTTAGGAAAAAAAAAAGATTCAAGCTATATTATGGCGGCAGACCAAACTCACACGGAGTCTGACGCGCTTTTAAAAGGTTATTCTGACCTGAAAACACCAACAGCAGTGCAATTCCAACATCGTTATTGTATCTCCAACTCACAAACGCTCTCTCGTCCGAGACTACCTCATTGGCTGTGTCTCATTTCGCGGTCTGCATCATTCAAGTGCGCATTTGCAGGATGCATGACGTGTCCTTAAAATGCGGCCGACGAATGTATCCTTCTCTGCCATTAGCTCCAAGTGTTTGTTGTGACCATCCTTACCGGTCTTCCACATTCCAAGACCCTTTGCGTGGCCAGGTCTGAAAAAAATATTTCAACATGGTGGAGGAAACTCATTTCGGTCGCGATCTTGTCCTTTCGGTCACTACCCAAAGCTCATGACCATAGGTGAGGGCAGGAACAAAGATCGACCGGTAAATTGAGAGCTTTGCCTTTCGGCTCAACTCCCTCTTCACCACGACAGATCGGTGCAGAGTCCGCATCACTGCAGACGCCGCACCAATCCGCCTGTCCATCTCACGTTCCATCCTTCCATCACTCATGAACAAGACTGTGAGATACTTAAACTTGGGGCAGGACCTCATCCCCGACCCGCAGATGGCACTCCACCCTTTTCCGGGCGAGGACCATGGACTCTTGACTTGGAGGTGCTGATTCTCATTCCAGCCGCTGCACACTCAGCTGCGAACCGATCCAGTGAGAGTTGAAGGTCACGGCTCGATGAAGCCAGCAGGACCACGTCATCTGCAAAAAGCAGAGACCGAATCCTGCGGCCACCAAACTGAAACCCCTCAACGCCCTGGTTGCGCCTAGAAATTCTGTCCATGAAAGTAATGAACAGAATCTGTGACAAAGGGCAGCCCTGGCGGAGTCCAACCCTCACTGGAAACGGGTCCGACTTATTGCGAACCAAACTCTGACACGGGTCATACAGGAAACGAACCGCCTCGACTAGGTGGTCCGATACCCCATATTCCCGGAGGGACACGGTCGAATGCCTTCTCCAAGTCCACAAAACACATGTAAACTGGTTGGGCAAACTCCCATGCACCGTCAAGAACCCTGCCGAGAGTATAGAGCTGGTCCACAGTTCCACGACCAGGACCAAAACCACACTGCTCCTCCTGAATCCAAGATTTGACTATCCGGCAGATCCTCCGCTCTAGAATCCCTGAATATTTACAGGTTCCAACATATTTTAAAAATAGAAATGCATTATCTTAGTAGGAGTGTTTGGTGTCGATGTATGGACCGTGAAATGAAACACAGCAATTGGAGGTGCATTCAAGGACACTCCGAACATCGCAAGATCGTCTTTATTATGCGCGGAAGTGTGGTCTAAATACACAAAGAAACACAGCAAGTGGATCTTCTCAACATTCAACTCTTATTGCGAAAGTGCAGTTTGCTGCATTCAAGTATGTTTGGAAATCTCAGCAAATACCTCTCCCCTCGACACGTGAACGTCATTGTAAATTACGTGGCGCCTTTTTTCTGCCCCTTTCTCCTCCCCTCGTCTTCCCCCATGGCCTGTTTTGGAACTTTTCTTTCTCCTGTCACACTTTTCCAATGTTTACTCCAAACAGCAACGTAACAGGACCGACCCGGGTACACTGGCAACACGGGCGTCGTCATTCCGAACTGTCCGCCAAGAAGCTGATGTCGTTTCACTCTAAGTCGGGGGGGGGGGGCGGCTTATCCACAAATGGCCCATACATGGAGAAGTGGTGACCCTTCCCAGTATTGGGGGGCTTGGGGGGTTGGGTTCTCCAGTCTTTTCAAGCTTATTCCTGACACACATACATACACACAACATACAGTATATAACCCCGTCAGCGGACTGCCGTAGTCATGGAAACGCAGGCTATATAGGCTAAATATAATGGCGGCAACTTGATGAAAAGCTCTCTCAGAGAGAGGAGAGCCTCCATTAGTCAATCTGACGTGTGGTACCACTCATGACGGTTAGCACTTACTCATCACGTGGAGTAACATGGAATTAGTGAATGGCCGCATTAAAGCAACAATGTGGAATAATTGGACATGAACGGAGCACGGTTAAAATCATCCATGGGTGGTTTGTCGCTGGGAGTGTAGCGTCTTTGTCACGGCGACCGCGGGTCATCCCCTTTAGTGCCGTGTAACAACTGCGAACCAGCCAGGACCACCTCTCACGTTGCCAACACTGGTGCTGGTGCCAACATTGTCCAAAATCTAGCCTTGATGCTGCATGATGCAGACCCTGTCTGCAGCTGTAATGCTGATCCGTTGTGTTTGTCCACGACAGTGTGTCTCCAAGATGCCTGAACCCAGAACCTGGTTGCTTTTTCTCATGCTTGGTGCTCATAGACACATTTTAGAGGCACATATTGTCGTAAAAAGACACCTTTGCACACGAGGATATTTTTTTTACATTTCTTTTAGAACTTCTGATGCAAAACTCTGTTCAGTGGTGTTTTCCACAAGGTGACTGTGAATTTTTCTATATTGACTTTGAAGTAACCATGACTTTACATTGCGCGTGGTAGCGTTGAGCTTGTAGCCCGTGGAAGCCCACACAGGTCCGCCGGTGTTTTTGCCAGCGAGAGTGAAGTAGCAGGGTCGCGCGGTGTCTCCCAAACCCTGCGGCACAATGAGATTAGTGTCAGTCGCCAGCGTTAATCCCGATGCTGTCTCTCGGCAAGTGCCATTAGCCGAGTAAAAGGCGGCGGGAACGCTGAGGGCTGCAGCGACTTAACCTAATAATGGATTAATCAGAGGAGGAGGTGGCGGCCATGTTTTTTTCTGCCTAATAAATGAAGCCCAACAAATGAGTGACACAGCAGCCGCAGGAGATAACGTGGTTAGAAAATATCAGGTCCAATTTGGAGGGGTTTGACCTAAAAATGAGCTTAACAAATCCCTTTGTTGCAACCCCAGTGGGCGCTTGAGGGAAAGTTCTGCTTGTCTGCTCGGGGTCTCGCTTCCCTTGAACCCGCTGCACTTTGTAACGTCATTAGACAATCCTGGCCGGGTACGCCGTTTCAGCTGCTTTAAGGCCGACAGTTTCACACCTACGCGTGTTTGCATGGATTTGAACCGCATACCCTGCAAACTTGTGGCCACTGGTTCTGTGCCAGAGCGGTCCCCCGTCTCCCGTCACCTCCCTTCCCCTCCGACATTGGTACGATCCAAAAAGCTGGGACGTTTGTTTGCTTGGGAAAGGAGAATATCCTCTTAGGTCAAGTCAAACAGGATGTGCTCGAGTGAGGTCCTTCGCTGCCATTGGTTCTTTGTACTAACGCTCACAGTGGGGGCCACACACACACACACACACACACACCGCCATATGTCCGCAACCGCAAACTTTTTCTTTTGCGACATGTCGTTGTATTTGTTTTGAACGTTTGTGGTTCAATCTGCGGCCTACTTGTTTGAATAAGATGCCGTGCCGGTGAAATGTCGAGAAGTAAAAGTAATAAACAGAAATGCCAAGAAAGCACAAAAGTCAGATTGGAGCAAGCGATGCATTAGTACAGTTATTATTTTAAGCCACAAGCTACCCTATGAAGACCATTCAAACAGGTTTTAAATGGTGCTGCATTACAAACAGCTGCTAAATTGCACACTTTCGAAAGTGAAAAAGTACACTGGGATGTCACTCAAAACCCAAATCAGGACCGCAGTGGACCAGATTTGACTGAAAAAGGCCACCATGGTCACCAAAAGGCAAAAGATGCAGTTTTCCAGTGGTGATGGGCTTTGGGTAGTGACCGAAAGGACAAGATGGCGGGTAGAAGCAGCCGAAATAGGTTTTCTTCGTAGGGGGGCTTGACTCTCCCTTAGAGAGAAGCACTGTCATCCACCACTGTCAGATTCGGAGTGGAACCGCTGCTCCTCCGCATTGAGAGAAGTCAGATGAGGTGGCTCAGGCATCTGGTTAGGATGCCTCCCGAACTCCCTCCCTGGGGAGGTGTTCAGGGCACGTCCAAGACACAGACACCCAAGACACGGAGAGACTATATTGCTCAACTGGCCTAGAAACCCCACATGATCGGACAAAGTAGCCGTAGAGAGGGAAGCTTAGGCTGTTGCACTGACCCAACTTCCGATTAGAGGAACAAGATGAAAGGATGGAAAGCGTTTCCCCAAAAATGTCTGAACAGTGTGTGTAAGATGACTATTTAACAGTAGCCGGCCAGGAAACTCGAAGTACAACTGAGACACAGGACTCGTTGTAGAGTGTCTCTCAACTGGTCTGGGAACGCATCGGGATCCACCAAGAGGACCTAGACAAAGTAGCTGGGGCACCCGCAACCTGAACAGAAGATGATGAAATGGATGGAATGCTTTTCTCAAAAAAGTGCAGAACAGTGCGTGTAATATGACTAGTTGAACAATAGCTGACCAAGACCCAGGACATGTTGTGGGAACACCACAGTGAGAGCCATTTACCACATTGCCAATACATGGAACAATGGTGAACCTTCTCAGGAAACCAAATGACCCCAAAATCCCAGGGACGACTCATCCAAGAGGTCACAAAAGACCCCACAACAACATCAAAGAGGTGCAGACCTCACATGCCTCAGTTAAGGTCTTTATTCGTGACTCCACCATGAGAAAGGCAAAAACGGCCTGCATGGCGGAGTTCCAAGACCAAAACCACTGCTGAGAAAAACAACATTAAGGCTCATCTCAATTTTGCCCGAAAAGATTTTGATTCCCAAGATTGCTGGGAAAATATTATGTGGTTTGGTGAGACAAAAGGTGAACTTTTTGGCAGGTGTGTGTCTGATTACATCTGGCGTAAATGTAGTGCTGCATTTCAGAAAAAGAACATCATAACAAGAGTAAAATATGGAGGTGGTAGTGTGATGGTCTGGGGCTGTTTGCTGCGATGAATGGAAGCATGAATTCTGCTGTCTAGCAAAACATCCTGAAGGAGAATGTCCGGTCATCTGTTGGTGACATCAAGCTGGAACCAAATTGGGTTGTGCAGCAGGACAATGATCCTAAACACACCAGCAAGTCCACCTCTGATTGGCTGAAGAAAAACCAAATGAAGACTTTGGAGTTCCAATGTGGCTGAATGACAACAGTTCTGCAAAATTCCTTTAAGAGACTCATTGCAAGTTATCAAAATGCTTGATTGCAGTTGTTGCTGCTAAGCGCGGCCCAACCACTTATTAGCTTTAACTGCATTTTGTGTGCCGCTTTGGCTGATGTTTACATTTCTTGGATGGTCGGAAATATCAAGCTCTTGGCTGATAGTGAAGGTCAAGGCTTGGCCAGAGTCCGGCTTACGGTGGTGTTCCAGGAAAAAGAGCAGCGAGCTGCTCAGTGTGGAGCAGAGGACAAAGTAGAAATAGTAGTCACATGGTCCTCATGGGCCAACCTCAGTAACTTCTGAGTTCTGAGTAACTGAGTCGCCAAAGAAAGTTCCTAGTTTGTGAATTGTTCACTTACAATGGCAATAAAGTTTTTCTGATTCTGATTCACGCGGGTATTTGATTATTTTTTTGGTGTCTTTTGTTTGATGGTTGTGGGTGTTTTGAGCAAAATTTATTGCTCAACAAATGAACGGTATCCAAAGTGGGAGATCCCCCAATACATTCCCCTCTTTTTGGAAAGAAAGCACAGGGGTGTTGCATGTGTGGATGAGGACATCCTAATAGGAGGCCATTGGCAGGGGGAAATTCAATAAATTAGCAATTGATTAGGAAAGAAAGGTCAGAGGAAATGACCCCAGGGTCGCTGATGCCAAAGAGAACGCCAAAGAGGAAAGACAGATGAAACACGTCATTTTTATTTCCATTGACGAGGCATTTCTTTATGACATTTTTTTTATTTAATGCCCCACAGAGGGCCGCACGGTGGCTGGGTGGGTAGCACATTGGCCGCACAGTCAGGAGGTTCAGGCTTCGAATCTCCATTGAGCATCTCTGTGTGGAGTTTGCATGTTCTCCCCGTGCGTGTGTGGGTTTTCTCCGGGTACTCCGTTTTCCTCCCACTTTCCAAAAACATGCATGTTAGGTTAATTGGCCTCTCTAAATTGTCCATAGGTATGAATGTGAGTGTGAATGTTTCTTTGTCTATATGTGCCCTGCGATTGACTGGCGACCAGTCCAGGGTGTACCCCGCCTCTCGCCCAAAGTCTGCTGGGATAGGCTTCAGCATACCCGTGACCCTAATGAGGATAAGCGGTATAGTACTGGAAGCGCCTTAGCCTTGATTCTTGAATTAAGAGCTTTTCATACCGGAAACACAGCATTTTATGTGTCTGTAGCTTTAATGCTAATGAGATGCGTCTACAAGAAGCTCTCAAGTACTTGCCCAGCTTTTTCCAGTGTAATAAACGGTCTATGTTACAAGCAACAACAAAACATTAAGGACCTGAATGTTACCCAAGTAGAGAAGGTGGTTTGTTGTGACATATTTTGAGTTAATCACGTTAGATATTAGTGCACAGTTGCAAAGGAAGTGCTGTCAAAGTAAATGGGACAAATTTAGGACACTGGATTGGTTGCACCCACCCCAGCTGGCCAGAGACTTCTGCTTAGCGTGTCTGGTCTGCTGCACTTAGCACTGATTAGCTGAGGGTCTGCTAATGAGGTTGTTACGCGCGGCTTTTAAAGGAAGCCCGCTTCCTCGATCTTGCTGACACCGGAGCGTAACGACCAGAAAAGTGTCTTAAAAAAGATGAGAGTGTTTATCTGCTGGGATGTTTCGGAGGTACTGTATTTTGGGATGCCTGCTGTTTTTTCCTTCATAAATTCCAGGTTCCGGCTGTTTTTCCTTCTCCTTGTTCCCAGCCTGTGAATGTCGGGCCGCTTCCTCTCCCTGCTTCCTATTCTGAGCCTCTGATTGCGTGGAGGACGAGGACGGTGGGGGGGTGGATGGGGGGCAAGATAGCGTATGCGATTAGAGTGTGTGTGTGTGTGTGTGTGAGGGAATGTTGCAATTTGTATTTTTCCTCTTCCAAGCGAAGAAAGCTGGTGTGTCGGAGCGTCTCTGGTGTCGGGCGTGGAGGATGTAACCATTAAGGAGATCAGAGTGTCAACTGTTCCCCAAGTGCTGCTTTCCCCGATCCAGCTGGCGATGGGAGGTGTGTGTCCGTGCACGCGCGTGTGTGATGCACACTCCTCTCAGCCTGGAGCAGACAGATGGATCCTTGCCGTCTGAGTCGGAAAACACACTTCAATTTGCGGAAATTGCAGCACAAAAAAATAAAAAAAGTGCAGAGCTCGCTGGGTTTTAGCATCGTCGCTAACACTTTCCAAAATATTTTAAATACCTTAAAGCGGTGCAGATAGCGGGGAAAGGCCCCGTGGGTGGGGCATGAGTGTTACTCATATGTTTTCTGTAGTATTTTATTTAAGCCTGGACGTCGCTGGTGCCAGCAACTCATACAGGGGTTTGTACAAATAAATAAATATATATATAATGTCAGGTGTACAACTTTAAGGCATTCTCCCACCACTTCGCTAACCACAATAATGTAAAAGGAGGGTTTTTTTGTATTTGAACCAAAGGTGTCCAGAGTGCGACCCACGGCTGTTTTTTGTTGGCCTGTTTGATACATTCTAAAAATATAACTTAACACGTAAATATAACAGAAAAAATGGAAAACTTAAACAGCAAGTTTACAAGTCAAAACATAAAAAATACAATTGTAAATCTAACAAGACAAAATCAAAATGCAGTGGTGCCTTGGTTAACATCATTTATCCATTCCAGAAGGGCCGACTCAAACCAAAGCGGACTCTAACCAAAGTACATTTTCCAATAGAAAAGAATGTAAATTCAATGAATCCGTTTCAGACACCCAAAAATGTTAACACAAAACACATTTTAGAGACAATAATGATAATTTTACATGCGGGAAATGATGCAAAAATGATTCCAAATGACAAACTTCATCAATGAACAAAATAAATACAATATTGTACGGCAAGCACAATTGGGAAAAATATAAAAAATACAACCACTTATCAATGTTGTAGAACTCAAAACAAAATAAAGTAAAAATATTGAAATTCAGTTATAATATACTAAAAAATTACAAAGATGTACTATGTGAAAAATAAAAACTATAACTGATGAAAACCCAATTTTGACCCCGAATTTGTCACACAGATTGCTTTGCCTTGTAACTACAAAATTGGGTACACATCTTCAGCGGCGTGACAAACACATGCTTGTATAATTCGATTGCTGATACTGCGTGTTTATGACTCATCTTTAAATTACAGTGCAGCATTTGAAGCAATAAATGTCCCAAATACACAAAGACTGCTTTTTGTTTGAGCTGCGGCGCCGTGTTGAAACAGCAACTGAAATGCTTTTGTTTAGTTATAAACACGGAACGTGAGTTTATACATTCGGCCCGGAGAAGTCTGGAAGGAAACAAACAAAAAAGAAGATGTTTGTGTATATTTTTTCAATGGAGAAATGTCAGCAACATGAACTCCTGCTGCTCCGCGCAGACATGCGACCTTGGCTCTTGATTGCTGCACATTTAGCCTAAACACGTGCAGGATTTGGCCCGGTCCGGAACACGGTTCTGCTCCTCATCTGAGGGACGTTTCTCCTCCCTGTGCCACACACATGACTTTAATTTGTAAACGCGGTTGGCTGAATAGGTTAAGGTTTGTCGACTTGGACTTTGGGGCACAAGATGTGGCGGAATGGAGAGCAAAAATGCAAAGATGGACTCTTAAAAGCAAAGTGCTGACTTATTTGGTTAAAGTGTGTGTTGGGTGTGGTGAACACAACTCATTGTTGATATCAAAACACACGCACACTGCTCTGTTTACTGCACAACAAACCTCTTTAGCTCTTAGTCATGACCAAACTTCCCCCCCAAAACTTTAGACTCTAGAGCAGGGGTGTCCAAAGTGCGGCGCGGGGGCCATTTGTGGCCCTTGGCTGTTTTTCTATTGACCCGTGACATGTTCTAAAAATATAATTGAACAACAAAAAGAAAAAAACAAATCAAAAAATTGTTTAATGAAGAAAGGTAATGTTACGAGAAAAACGTTGTAATATTATGAGAAAAAATATTGTTGTTGTAATTATTTTAATTATTTTTAAAATTCATAATATTATGCGGCACAAACAAAACAACAAATAAAAGTTAAAAAGTTATGTCATGAGAATCCATAATATTATGGGAATATTTACAAGACGAGCATATAATTTATAATTTATTAATTATAATGATAATATAATTATAATTTATAATTTATTTTAAAAAAAGTTTTGAAAAGTTTGAAATGAAAAAAAAACAGCCTTAATTTTACAATAGAAATCCAAAACATTCATAGAAAAAAAGTTGTATTCCAACAAGAAAAAAAAATTGCAATTTTGCAAGAATAAACCTGTAATATATGAGGACAGATAATGTTGTATGAGTGGCGTTGAGTGGCGGTTTGAAAAATGTACGAAAAAATAATTTTTTTTCAAAGGCATTGTCAACATCAAACTAAACCAAATACATTTTTATTTTTTGGAAAATTATGCTGAGAAAAAAGTTGTAATATTATGGGAATAAAGTTTGTGTATTATGGGAATAAAGTCATAATATTCAAATTTACAAAAATTATTTTATAAGAAAGTTTAAAAGTTTGAGGAAAAAACAGAAAAATAATATCACAAAGCTGAAACGCATTTGAATGCATCTTGAAATACACTAGTGTTCAAAATAATAGCAGTTCAATGTGGCTAACCATCACTGTATATTTGTATTGCTATATGGCAAAAAAGTTACCAGTTAAAAAGTTATTAGGTGCAGTAGAGTCTCAGAAAACAAACAGAAGAACAGTGTACTGTTGAAGTTGATTCGAGAGGCAAAAACTTATGAAGAGGTGCAAAGAATGTTTGGCTGTTCAGCTAAAATGATTTCCTGTGCCTTTAAAATGGAGAACAAAACCAGAGACACGTGGCAGAAAACAGAAAACATCTATCAGAATGAACGGAGGAAAAATAATAGATGGAATAATGAAAGAATATTAAACGATCGCCAACGATCAGCTCCAGGATGATCAAAGGCAGTCTGGAGTTACCTGTAAGTACTGTGACCGTTAGAAGATGTCTGCGTGAAACTAATCTGTTTACAAGAATCCCCCGCAAATCCCTCTGGTAAAAAAAAGGCATGTGCAGAAGATGTTACAATTTGCCACAGAACACATCAACTGGCCTAAAGACAAACGGAAGAACATTTTGTGGACTGATGAGAGTAAAATTGTTCTTTTTGGGTCCAAGGGCCGCAGACAGTTTGTGATATGACCCCCAAACTCCAAATTTAAGCCACAGTACACAGTGAAGACAGTGAAGCATCATGGAATATGGGAATGTTTCTCCTACTATAGTGTTGAGTCTATTTATCCCATAGCAGGGATCATGGATCAGTTTGCATATGTCAGAATACTTGAAGAGGTCATGTTGCCTTATGCTGAAGAGGACACGCCCTTTAAATGGCTGTTTCAACAAGACAATGACCCCAAACATACTAGTAAACCAGCAAAATCTTGTTATGTTATGTTATGGAGTGGCCAGCCCATCCCCCAGACCTTAATCCAATTGAGAACTTGTGGGGTGACATCAAAAATGCTGTTTCTGAAGCAAAACCATGAATTGTGAAATGTTGTTAAAGAATCTTGGAGGGGAATAACAGCTGAAAGGTGCCACAAGTTGGTAGAGTCCATGCTACACAGATGTGAAGCACTTATAAAAACTAAATATTAGTTTAGTCATTCACAGGATTGCCAAATCCTAGAAACTAAAAAGTTTGTACAAAATAGTTTTTTGTTTGTAAAGTCAACGGCAGACACTGCTATTTTTTGAACACACCCCTTTCAACTAATTGCCCAATTGCACAGCCTTAAGAGCGTGCATATCATAAATGCTGGGTCTTGTTTGTTTTCTGAGAATCTACTGCACCTACTGGTATCTTGTTTGCCATGTAGCAATAAAAATATATACCAACACCAGTGATTCATCTGTTTAGTCACATTGGACTCCTATTATTTTGAACACTACTGTACATATTACATACATATGTACATGGACAAGGTGTCCCTCGTGGTGTCCTGTGGGGGGTGCTCCGGGAGTACGGGATTGATGGCCCGCTACTACGTGCCATTCTGTCCTTGTACAATCGGAGTAAGTCAAGCTTGTTTCCAGTGAACGTTGGCCTCTGCGAAGGCTGCCCTTTGTCATCAATTCTGTTCATAACCTTCATGGACAGAATTTCTAGGCGCAGTCGAGGCGTTGTGGGAGTATAGCTTGGTCACCTTAGGATCTCGTCTCTGCTATTTGCAGACGATGTGAACCTAATGGCCTCATCAGGCTGTGACCTTCACAGCAAAGCTCTCTGTTTACCGATCGATCTACGTTCCCACCCTCACCTATGGTCATGAGTTATGGGTCATGACCGAAAGAAAAAGATTGCAGATACAAGCGGCGGAAATTAGTTTCCTCCGTAGGGTGGCTGGACTCGCCCTAAGAGATAGGGTGAGGAGCTCTGCCATCCGGGAGAAGCTCAGAGTAGAGCCGCTGCTCCTTCACATTGAGAGGAGCCAGTTGAGGTGGCTCGGGCATCTAGTCCGGATGCCTCCCGGGCGCCTCCCTGGTGAGGTGTTCCGGGCATGCCCAGCCGGGAGAAGGCCCCGGGGAAGACCTAGGACACGCTGGAGGGACTATGTCTCACAGCTGGACTGGGAACGCCTCGGTGTCCCCCCGGTGGAGCCGTAAGACGTTGCCGGAGACCGGGAAGTCTGGACTTCCCTACTGAGACTGCTGCCCCTGCGACCCGGACCGGGATAAGCGGAAGAAAATGGAATGGAATGGAATGTGCATATAACATCTTGGCATACCCACGTGTGTGTTTGACAAAATATCCAAGTGGTCCTTGCATCCTTTCATTTTCAGGATGCAGCCCTTGCTGGAAAAAGTATGGTCTCTGGAGCCTCGGACACAAGTTTTATATCTTTAGAATGTCCACTAAAGACAGAGAGGTGTTCTGTCTTGAGCTTTTGGTCGTCTTTAAATTCTGACCTGATAATGGTTTAATTTAATATACACGTGTTACAGTTGACAGTTTTACATGTCCCAAAGTAGGAAAGTAGGAAGAAGAAAAATTTATTTAAAAGGTTTTTTAGCATTGTTTCGGTTTCTAGGTGTTTTAAATTTAATTTTGCCCTGAGGTTATATTTCTCTTCTCTTGTGGAAATTTTTTGGGGGTAGCAGGTTATTGTTTGTTAGCTTTATGCTTCATTTTAGCTGTTTTATTAATGTAAAGATTGAACACTTTTGGTCCTAGTATTGACCCTTGTGGTACGCCACATGATATTTTTAAACTTGTAGATGTGCATTCTCCTAGCTTCACATATTGCTTCCTGTTGGCTAAGTAGCTTTGAACCCAATTAAAAATTAACCCTCAGATTCCATACCTTTCTAATTTTGTAATTAGTATGTTGTGGTAAATTGTATCCAAAGCTTTTGTCAAAGCATAAATACTGCAGCTACACCCTTATTGCAATCTATAGCAATGGTCATTTCCTCAATTCGTGCCATGGAAGTACAAAAGTTAGCTCTGTATCTGTATTGGCTATGTGTAGGTGATTTTTATTAAGAAATTTGTCCAACCTGTTGTTGAATACCTTTTCAGTGATTTTGTAAAATTGTGGTAATTACGAAACTGGGCGGTAGTTTGTGAATTGATGTTTGTTCCCGTTTTGGAAATAAAAATGACTTTAGCTGTTTTCATTTAGTTTGGAAATTGACCTGTCTGGAATGATGTACGTCAGCGGTTCTGCCATCTCGATGGTGATCGTTTAATTCAATTTAATATCGATATCACTATCAGTGATTTCCATGTTGGTCACATCAGTGAGGAACATGGGTGATAACTTTTCTGCTTTGTAACTTGATTACTTTGTTGCGTCTGGTGTGTTGAAAACACTTCGTATGTCAATACAGGAATGTTCCCAGTCTCCATTTAAGAGGGAGAAAAATATAGATAAATTATGGAATGTAAAATATTGATCCTATCAAAGAAAAAGATGTTTATTTGGCATGTCTAAACAATATATACATTTGATGTGCTGTAAAGTACTGCAAAAATGCTACTTTCTTTTAATTGGTATTTTTGACTAATAACTACATAAACGTTAACCATAGAATCGAATCATTATTGTACACTGCATTGAATTGTTCTGTTATTGAAAAATATATCGTTTTTGTATCGCATCGTAATCTGTGTGTCAGGATTTACACCCTCAGCATTTGCTCGCGTGGGTCCTTTGACGATTTTTGTTGTGTCCGTTTGTTTTTTGGTATTTGTCACCTTAAACTCAATGTAGTTCGTTTCCTGGGCGGTTGTTTCATGACGACTGACAGGAGACCAAATATCAACCCGCCATGGCACTCACCAGCCAACTGGAAGTGTGCAGTGTTAAGGCAATGTCATGTAAGGTAATGTAAGGTCCCATCAATGCAACATTACTGATGCTTAGTGACCATATACATTTTTAGAATAACAACAGGCCACAGTCAACCACTAAACTGTGAGCATTTATTTTATTTGTGCAAAACCACGGTAGGGGAGCGATGGTAGACCGCAAATTGGCGATGGACGATTGATTTTTGATATTTTGATTGCCGTGTTTATCCCATGCATTTCTTTCCTATCCAAACCGGGCCACTTTGGAGGAAAAACATCGGAATTGTGCCACTTGAAGCATGCGTTGTAAATCTCGGCACGGTTTTTCCAATTTGCGTCACACCAGTCTAGCCTGAAGGCGCCGTGCTTTGAGCGCCCGAGAAAGCATTTTGCCGAATTTTACGATCATGGAGATTTGCACCACTATTGTTTGTATCTCCCCCAATCTATCTTGCATCGTGTCCCCCCACCCTCGGTAGTCTGCTTTGTCTCACGGACCTTCGGGGATATCTGGACAGACAAGGCGCTTGAACTCCGTTCATTCCTATCTCGCCCGCAGATAGACAGCGTGTCGCATTTAATGCGCATTATGAAAAATGTCTCTGCTCTCTGCCTTATCCCGACTCCCGATCTGTCTGGAATTCCCGAGCTGCCGGGCGAGTGATAGGGGTAGTCTTATCTGTGTTTAGACTATCAATGTTTATAAGGGATACATTTCAGAGTGCTGCAAACAACGCAGCCCGTGTGTGTGTTTGTGTGGGTTTGAACCGACTCATGCGCATGTCGGCCGGAGCTACGGTGTCCGCTCGGGGGGATGGATAAACACGCAACCCGCCCGGACCAGGAGGTTTTTTCAGGGATAGAAGGAATGTGTCCTTTCCGGGCGTTGTACATCAATATGGCAGATGTTTCCTAAAGGATGGATGATGAAACCTTTTCAGACACAATCACAAAAAAACTGCCTTAATTGCTGTTTGTTTTGTCTCCCTCGGAGCTCAACCCTCCGCTTTGTCCTGCCTCGAACATCTGAGCAGCATTTTCAAGAACAAAAAGGAACTCGTCTCGCGCAGGGAACTGGTTATTGTCTCCTCCCCGCCCTCAAAAGCTTTTATCCGGCCACCATTTGATCTGCGCTCTCATCCGCAATCCAAACTGACAATTCACATGGCTCAAGCTGTTTTTGTTCATGTCCAAACACGGCTATTGGGGTGCTGATAGGATATCAAGCACACCTAAGTGTTTCCCTTTCCTCCCTCGCTCTATTTTCTTTCCTTTTTCTGGCTGGCCTCGGACGCTCTATCAGGCTGGCCGCACATGCTCCGTGTCACGTCCTGTACCGTCCCTGGAAGGCGGAATCGCCGCACATCCATCAATCCCTTACATGCATGCATGGCAAAGTCGGAGGAGGGGGGTTTAATGGAGAATTTCACGGCAAGATTTATCCTGTTTGGAATCTTTCAAGCATTCTCTCTCATGTTGCGTGTTTAATGGCCAGGTGTCGTCTTTAATTGCCATCTCCTCAATAGGTGGGTTTGTTCATCTTGGGAACTTGGGCTTTGGGCATTAAGATTAGTTTTTAACTAGGGATGTTCGATAATGCAGGCCCACTGATGTTCTCAGTCGCACTTTGCTGCTAATGTGTTGCCTCATGTGTTTAATGCATTCAAAGTTTAGGAGTTTATAGACTGTGTGTAGCAGCAAGTCCGCTCACCATAACAGGGTTGTCAAAACGCCGCTAATGGTCAAGGCATTACGTCACTGCCATATTGGATGTGGCAAGATTCGGATCTTAGAAGATTCCTGATTTATGTGTTATATGGACTCATTTTACTGCGCAAACCAAATCCCAGAAAATAATCTTTCACAGGTAAGACTTAACAAATACTTTTGGTAGTATTTGGCCTATAGACTGCATGATTAGAACTTTGTTTTGAGAGCATCATATGCTGACGTTGTGGTAAACACTTTATTCATTCATTCAGTATGTCTATGGGAATAGCGGCAGGCAGATGAGGTGGTAACTGCAGGAGACTCCTCGGCAGAAAATGCATAGTGCTGCACGGTTGCACAATGTTTACAGCCACGTCGAGACGCTAATGTCTGATGCAGTATCCATTAGCTTCTCAACAGATGTGATATGTGATCTTACACATCACATATCGGTTGATATTGTAATCGCAAACTGAGAGTTGGACCGTTAACGGATATCGGCAAAAAAGCCAATATCGCACATCTCTATTTTTAACAGAAAATCTCATGGAAGGAAAATTACATGAGAATTCCTGTGCTGAATTATTGTGAGAATGAGTCCCAAGAGGGACACTGGCGGCAATAAGTGTAAGACCGAGTGGTAACCGGCCAATTAGAGAATAATCTGCAATCAGATGAGTTACACCGAATACTTAATCCTGAATGGATAGAACCTCTCCGACCACCACCAAACATTTATTCACCAGTGCAGGCAAAGTGGGTGAAATGCCTTGCCCAGGAAGCGGGGATCAAACCGCCAACCTTCCGGCTTTTGAACAACCTGCTCTACCTCAGTCAGGAGTCACTGCCAGCTGCCAGCTATATCGGTTGTCTGATTTTTTTATTCTTAAATATTGGTGTCTGCCCTGCGATTGACTGGCGACCAGTCCAGGGTGTACCCCGCCTCTCGCCCAAAGCCAGCTGGGATAGGCTCCAGCATCCCCGTGACCCTAATGAGGATAAGCGGTACAGAAAATGAATGAATGAATGAATGAATATTGGTGTCGACCCGCAACAAAAATTTGTCATCTCTATTTTGTGCTAATATGACATGTATCACTTTTTGTATATAGAGTTTTTTTTTTTTTTACTAATTTATACTAAATTGTTGTAAGGACAGGACCCAAGACCCAATTACGTTGCATTATATTTTGTATAAAATCTTACTCAACTCATTCAAAAGGACACAAAAATGTCTCGTTGTTTTTTTAAGACATCTGTCACTCAATTTTTCTTCAGTTTTTTAGGTAAAAGGTAAAAAAAATTTTAGTGTTGTTTTTTACATTGCAGAAATTTTGTTACTTGCTACTTGCTACTATTGTTGGTCAGGGGCTGAGTTGCATTATGGAGTGTTGCTTTTTCAGCGTTCAGGCGTGCATTGCACAGCGTTATGGAGGTGGGAGCTTCACCTTGGCTTGTATTTCATTACCAAACAAATGCATGATGCAAGAAACACTTAAATGCACACCCTTGCTTGCTAAATATAACATCCATGTGGCTAAACATGGATCAATAGTCAATAGAATCGCTCGGTGATTAAGGTTGCAGCTAAAAGATCTACGTGGGTTGATCTGACAAACCTTTAAGTAAATTTGATCAAATGTGGAATTACTACAGCTTCTGTTTGGACATCAACAAGTAGCAAGCAGCTCTCTGAAGGAAAAAAACAGCCACACGTCACTCGCTGATGCTGGGAACACCAAGGTAGGTTGGTTTGCAAGACACTTAATGTGCGCTTCCAACAATGCCTTGTTCACTGCCACTTCCATATTACTGTTTTATCATTCATAGTGGCCATGCCATAGTTCACAATCTTGGTGGTCTTCCGGCTGCTCTGTTTTCGCGATACAGCTTTTCTCCAGACGACAAATCTTGTTACGTTTGATTCATGAGATCTTGCGACACCCCAAGCGTATTTGTTTTTACTAGCAAATTTCCATGCGCGTACACATGCCAAAATTGCGTGGATGCGGTTGTGTGACCCACAGTCTGCGAGGTCTTGTCAGTATTCCACGAACAGGACAAGCTACATCCTGGCTGCTATCTTGAGCCGGAATGACCTCATGCTAAAGTGACTCAACGTCTGTGACAAAGCGATACGTCGGACGCCGTCGGGAGTGTCGATCAAAAACGCTCGTCCAGTGACCCACATCAGCCGGGGGTGGCAGTTGTGTTTGTAGACCCCTCACCCGGGTGCAGTTGTGATTCATGGCATTCAGTTGAGTGTGGGAGGGGAAGTGGGGTGGAAAAGGTTGAGGAAAAGAGGCAGGAAGTTGAAAGAGGGTTGGGGGGTAGCTGGTCTATCAACAAGGGCTGATAATGGAGACCCACAGGAAACCACTGAGGATTTTCCACGATGCCGCACAGGAGCGCTGGCATGGGCCGCACTAATGACATGATGATGTCGCCCACAACCCTCCCTTCTACTAATGCTACACTGACAGGGCCACCCACACCCACCCGCCTACCCACCCGCTTGCCGCTCATCCAAAAACCTCCACCAGCTCTTGATCTGTTATCGGCAAGTATGGCTGCACCTGCTCTGCCAGGCCAGCCTGCCAGCTCTCATCCTCCGCCCACCTGCCTTCAGCTCAAAGATGGAGGTGCGCGAACCACGCTATTTGGAGGTGGGGGTCTTGGAACGTAAAATTGTGTGAAGGTGTCCCGTCCAGCGGGGGAGGTGTGCGTGTTAATGCGTGCACGTCCACCGTGTTTGTCTAGCAGGGAGCGGCCCTTGTTTTCCTTCAGCTCTTCCTTTTGGTTACACTGTTGTTTCCCAGGGACAAACTCCCACCTTCCTCGCCCCCCCTTTACGACGCATAAGAGGAAAACCATTGCTGGGAAGTCCGTGCCTTTCTTTCTATGTCGAGATCTTGGTGGTGTAGTGGTTCCCTTTATGTACTGTCCCTGGATTGGGGTTGATTTTTTTCAGCTGGGATAGGCTCCAGCTTGTACTCTGTCTGCAGGGATATAGGAAGTCCTTGGCCTATGTGCTAGTTGTCCTACGCATAAAGGACATACAATGCAGTCATATAAAGATCAAATACAAGAATGAAGTGAGAAGGTAAAATTCCTTACAGACTAGAAGGGGCGTTGCAACGGAGGGAGAGGCAGGCTTGTTTGGAGTCCACTATGCTGCTTAGTTATCGGTGTCCATTTAATAGGAGCAGATCCTTTCATATGTTAAAGGATACCATCTGTATCCTTCAGGATGATCGTGGTGTGGTGGAGATGCTTAGCCAATGTTGAGTTGCGTTTCGTCACTTTCTTTCAGTTTTACTTTTCACTTTCCTCTTCTTTGATGCACTGAAGTCCTGAAAGTGCCTGCCTCTTGCTTGGTAAGAACAATGGAGGCTAAAGTGGAAAAGTGAAACACGAAATGTCACAACCACAAAATGTTGTAACACGAAAGTTTGCAACCACAACGTGAAAGATTGTAACCAGGAAACAGCGTAACCCAGACGTAACACCAAAACGCCATAATGTCTAAACCTGCAATGCTGGTTCATTTGCGACACTCACTCCAAGTCGTTGGTTCGTCATGCAGAAAAGGAACGGTACAAATACCCAATACGCGTCAACTCATCGTCAAAATGGAAATATTTGTCATGAATACAATCCGAGACGGAGTGGTGATGCAATGTACCTTTCAAAACCTGCAGAGCCCCGGTACAGGGGGCTGCTGTGTTGCCATGCTAACAAAACATATTACTGATATTTCATAACCTCATTGTGGCGCGTCATTAAGCCAGCTCTGATGGCGATTGTGACTGTGGACCATTGTTTCTGTGCTGTAGCTGCGTCCTGATTCAGAAGCTCGCCATTCTCCGGACGTCCTGTCGCGTAAACCACCCCCAGCCCCCACCTTTCCCCACACAAACAGACACAAACACCCCCCTCCGCCCCCCATCCTTCCATCTCTCACAGCTGCTTATCTTCAGCGTCCAGGCTGCAGTGTGTTGGTGACAGTATGTGTGTGGAGAAGGTGTGAAGTACAGTCACTCAGGTGGCCTTTCAAGTCTGCCTCCCATCACTCCTCCTGCTGCCATGGTGGGAGTCACTACTGTAGTTATGGAGCTGGGGGGATTAATGACAGGAATGATGATTTACCCTCAAACTCAATTTGGGCTCGTATTGGTTTTAGTGTTTAGGAAAGTACAGAGGAAGTTTACAGTAGATATTCTTTTTTAAAAAAGCAACTCCATACAACTCTCAGCAAGTGTAGACTCCTGCAGAATCAGCTGTGCATGCATGAAGCACTTTCAAGCATCACTTATCACCAAGTGGAGCTGCGAGCTCCGCCCTCACACCTCCCTCCCAACTGCAAAAAACCCTACCAGCCCAGCAGCTTGCTTGCACATCTAAACTTACAGCATTTGCTTTGCTTTTCATGCTGATAAGGACTTTTTTTCAAATGTTTTATAGCCATCTTGGTCGCCACGGTTTTTCAACAAAATGAATCCCTAACATTACAAAATGCATGTTTCTATTTTTTATTTCCAATGGGGTAAAAAATTATGTTCTATAAAGGAAGTCAATAGCGTTTTTTTCCACTAGGAAATATCCCCTACAATGTGACTGTGAATTTTCCATACTCCGTCTAAACAGTAAATATGAAAAATTGGACTATTTTTCAACAAAATGAAACCCCAAAATGCATGTTTCATTGTCACACATTACCTTACTTACTAAATCCGGAATCTGACTCTGCAACAAAAATAACAAAGCATTAAAATTAGTTTTACTACTAATCTTATGTATAGTTAAACCTGATTTTTGACATAGAGCTAATCTTGCTGACACATTGTGACTTTGGCAACAATCACCTCTCCATTGAAGGTAAAAGTAACCTTAAATGTTCATTGGTCTTGCATTCTTAATTTATATAAATTTCAAATTGTTTTCTGCAGGCAAAACAATAATATAAAAAACTGACTTGGTTAGAGTACGTTTTGGTTAGAGTTGGACGCTAACCAAGGTTCCACTCTGTAGGTTAACCCTCGCAACATGTGTTTTATGAAGTAATTATATGCTGCATTATTTTTTCTACTTTACTCTTGCGCTAGTATCTTGTAAGAACCCCGAGCTTTGTTCTTGACGCTGTAATTTTTTTACAAAATTAAAAATATGTGTTTGAACGCCTCTGATCTGACAACTATTAACTTGCGAAATTTGACGTCAGAGTGCTGCGTCGCTTCTCATTTGCGGTGATGAGGATGCTGCGCAGATGCTTTCCATCGGGTTATTGTCATTCAAAGGACGGAATTAGATGAATCGCTGTCGTGTTTGCGTGTGTTTACACGGGATAAAAACCCGGACCAGCTGTTCGCAGGCACGGACGGAGAGTTGAAAGGGAACTATGGAATATGGCTTCCACGTTGTTTGCCACACGTTCCTCTGTTAACAAACGATTCGTGTTGTTTTCACGGCTTTGCTAAACATCTTGTTAACATGCTTGCTAACATGCTTGTTGTCGTTGTTGTCATTTTTCGGGTCGTCTGTCGCCTTGTGCATGTTTTGTTTCTCTTGGTGATTATTATGGGATGCAGCTTGCGGTTTTGCTGCTTCCTGTGCATTGGTCTCATCCTGGCCCCCGGAATCATCGCTGACATCACAAGGTTGTTTTTGGTGTGAGAACCAAGGTGAGCTATTTTTAATTAACTTTGATAAGCACATGAATCAGGCTTGCACAGTAGAAATCCACCTCTAAGCACCTCTACTATCTAAATATTTCAAAATGATATATTTTTAAATTATGAGCAAAAATACAAGCGTCTCCTCCTCTCACACTTAATGAGCGTCTGCAAAATCCCATAAACGATCATTTTGCTCTCTTAGCACCGCTTTATAGGCATTTTGCTGCCTCCACGATGAATTCCATAATGTACAGTATGTAGTCCTCATGCACGTGAGTTCTTCTTTTAAAAACCCAGCTGGCGTATATTATTTTTAGAGGGGTGGCTCGGTCACTTCGCAATCAATAAAAGTCATGCGTTTGTATCGGAGTTGGCCAAAATAAGTGGAGCGAGGCGGACACAGTGTTGCACTTACTGTGCAATATACTGGAAATCAACCGTATTTCACCACCTTCTAGACAGTATTTGTATTTTTATTCCTGAACACAATACATAGGAAAAAAGTTACACTGTACTGTTACCGAGCTTTGGCCTGGAAACCCCACTATCATGATACACTCCTGATCAAAATTTGAAGAGCAGTTGAAAAATGCCAAGAATGTACATTTTGCTCTGTTGGATCTTAAGGAGGTTCTAAGTAGAGCTTCGAAAAATTCCAGAAGAAGAAATGGGAGTGAAAAAGACAATGAAAGCACAAAGGTAGCATGGAAGTGAAATAAGCTGTTCATCAAAAGTTGAAGAGCACAGCCTTTAAAAGGAAAACTGTTGGCAAACATGTGGATTGATTGTGATTTAGAGTCAGGTATTCACACTGTCATCGTCTCTTGAGGGCAAAGGCAAACAAGCTTTCCCTCTTTGAAGGCGGTGGGATTGTTGAGCTCCATAAGCAAGGCCTCTCGCACCGTTGCTGCTGAGGCTGGACGCAGTAGGACACTCATTTCTAACTTCTAACACATTCTGAGGCTCATGAGACAAATAAGTCAAGTGGTAGACTGAAAAAATGAACTGGAGGGTCCCATTGGCTGTTTGTCAAAACACGGGACCATCCAAATGAAGGTAGTTACTGGTACCGAGTGCAGTCCAATAACTATCAGAGGGAATCTATCAGAGAAGGCTTTTGAGAAGAAAAAAGACCACAAAATTGGAATTTGAAGGACAGAACATGGGACATTGAAAGGTTGAAGAAAGATTTCTTCTCCCTTGACGGTCCTGATGGCTTCCAACGTTCCTGGCATGACAAGGGGATCCCACCTGAGATGTTATCCACACAGCACCATCATGATCTTTCAATGCAACAATGGAGCTTCAGGTTGTGGAGGGGTGTCAAACGGCAGCCAGCTATGTGGAGATGTAGCAGGGGGGATCCCTCATGACTGAAGGTCCTGGTCTTTGTGGTAATGACTGGCTTTTTCAACACTTCACAAAGGACTTCTTCCAATAAGATCACTCTTTTGCACCGTCCGGCATGTTCCCCTCATCGAAGTCCAATTGAGAACACTTGGGGATGGATTGCAAGGGAAGTTTACAAAAATGGACATCAGTCCCAGACAGTAGATGCCCTCCGTGGCGCCATCTTCACCACCTGAAGAGCCTATTTCACTGTAATGCATCTTGCAATGAGTCACTTACCTTACTCACTCCTATGTCCTATATTTTCAAGCTCTACTGAGAACCTCCAAAGATCAAATAGTGTAAAATGTTGTTAGTGTTGAAATGTATCCACGGGTCTTAAAATCTCGATCAGGATTGTACATAAAACTTGCACTTAGAGGTCATGTTTTCATATAAAACGCTGATATATTGCAGACAGGAGAATAGCATAATTAGACCCAGTTTTTCCTTACAAAACGCTGCAATGAAAAACACGTCAAATATTTGCCGTCTTTGTCTCGGGCGTAATGGAGCTCTCTTTTTAAGATAGCTGGAGATGTTTGTAAGTTCACGAGGCGTATAAAACTGTTTATGGCGCACCAAAGTGGGGGTGTAACTTTACCGGTGGGGAGGCTATAAAAACGGTAAAAAAGCTCCGGTAAGAGGAATATGACCTCATGCTCTTAACTTTACTCGCCAGCAGAGACCTCAGAGATCAATGCATGAGGAGGATTGTGTGTTTGCACAACCTGCACTAAAATATACAACACGAAATGAAAACAACAAACTCAATACCCTTCTTACTTGTAATAATACCTTTCTCTTGCAAAATAACATTCCTCAATTTTTTCAATGTTTCTTTGATTTTCGCAGTTTTGCCTTGGTAGAGGTCTGTTGTTATTTTTACATGATTTTAAGATTTTTTTTGTAAAACAGCTTTGAGTAAAAATGCACCTTTTATTCAGACTTTTCTCTTATAAAATTACGACTCCATTCTCGCAAAATGCAAATTGTTTTTGAGAGCTTTGCCTTCTGGCTGAGCTCTCTCTTCACCACGATGGTCTGCAACAGCGACCACATTACCGCAGACGCTGCGCCGATCCGTCTGTCGACCTCGCGCTCCAACCATCCAAGACCCCGAGATACTTATACTCCTCCACCTGAGACAAGACCTCACTCCCGACCCGGAGGGTACAATCCACCCGTTTCCGACTGAGAACCAGGGCCTCACAATCAGCTGCAAACTTCTCCAGTAAACACTGAAGGTCACAGCCTGATGAGGCCATCAGGACCACATTGTCTTTGAATAGCAGAGACGAGATCCTAAAGCCACCAAGCTGGACTCCCTCAACGCCTTGACTGCGCCTAGAAATTCTGTCCATGAAGGTTATGAACAGAATCGGTGACAAAGGGCAGCCTTGGCGGAGGCCAACGTTCACCGGAAACAAGCTTGATTTACTGCTGGCAATGTCCACCAGGCTCCTGCTTCGATTGTACAAGGACCGAATGGCACGTAGTAGCGGACCACCAATTCCGTACTCCCGGAGCACCCCCCACAGGACACTACGAGGGACAGAGTCGAATGCCTTTTCCAAGTCCACAAAGCTCACGTGGACCAATTGGGCAAACTCCCACATACCCTCCAGTATCCCTGCAAGGGTGTAGAGCTGGTCAAGTGTCCCGCGACCGGGATGAAAACCACATTGTACCTCCTGTAAGGTTCGACTAATGGTCGTACCCTCTCCAGCACACCGGAAGATACTTTCCCAGGGAGGCTGAGGAGTTTGATATCTCTATGGTTAGAACACACCCTCCAGTCACCCTTTTTAAAATGAGGACCACCACCCTGGTCTGACAGTCCAGAGGTACTGTTCCCGTCTTCCATGCAGTGTTGACGAGATGTGTCAGAGCCACGAGGAACTCAGGGTGAAACTCATCCACCCCACAAGCTTTGCCACAGTGTTTTGACTACCCCAGATACCTCAGCCACAGTGATAGAACTGTCTGCGTTTATGTCCCGAGACTCTGCTTCTTCTACGGAAGCTATTTCAGTATGATTGAGAAGGGCGTCAAAGTATTTCTTCTACTGTGCAACAATATCGTCAGTCAAGGTCAGCAGGCCTCCGTCCTCACTGTAAACAGTGTGAACCGGGCACTGCTTCCCTTTTCTGTGGCGTTGGCTGGTTTGCCAGAACCTCTTTGAGGCCGACCGAAAGTCAATCTCCATAGCCTCACCAAACTCCTCCCACACCCAAGTTTTTGCCTCAACCACTGCCAAAGCCACTTGCTGCTTGGCCTGCTGGTACCCGTCAGCTGCTTCGGGAGTCCTACAAGCCATCCATGCCTGATAGGACTCCTTCCTCAGCTTGACGCAGTACCGACCTCTGGTGTCCACCATCGGGTTTGGGCTCTTGCCGCTACGACTTTTCAAACCGATAACTTTGTGCTTCTCAAAACCAATATGATTCTGATAACAATAACTTTTTTATATCTACTTTTCAAAATGTTGATTTAACTGTAGTTTTTGCACACCTGAAAGTAAGAAGGAGTGGAAGAAATGAGGATGTGACCGAGTGTACCAAATATCATGACATTATTACTACTTTATCACTACTACCAGGAGAACCACAGTATAGAGGGGGAAGAGCCACCTGCTGTGGCCCAGAAACGTGCACTGTATTCAGGCACACGCTCCTAGCAGCTGGTGCGACGCCACGGAGGTCTCTGCCACTTTTCAAATGATGTGGCGCTGGCGTTTGGGGTGGCTGATAAGGTTTTTTGTCCCCTCGTTTAGTACAACTAGCAACAAGGAATGCTTGTTTGCAAGCGAGCTCGGGAGAAGATTCATCTGGCAGTTAATGTCACAGGCAGGAGAAAAAAGGAGCGGTTGGTTTGCTCACCCGCACAGTACGGGTAATCTTGACTCATTGGAGTATTTTTTTTAAATGATTGGTTATCGGAGCTTTTTAAAATGGGTTTTATCGGTATGGGGTCATAATTCCCTCATATCTGATCTAATTATGGTGCACCCCTAGTTTACAGGCATTGCAGGCTTGCGTGCTAGCATGACATGGTGCTTTTTAAGTGCTGGTTAGCATTCATACAAAGAAGGGCGCCAATGAGCTCATGAGCGAGGGCGCGGTGTTGTGACAATGCATCAATTCGCAGCGTCGACTTTACCCATGATTCCCCGCCTCTGCTGCCGTCTGACTAATCAGCCTCAGGGGTGGTCGTCACGGCAACACCTCTTACCTAGCCTGACATAGCTCCCTCCTCCCCGCTCACGAGCCTAAATCTCCAAAGCCTGGGAGTGGAATTCTGGGAACATTTTTCCATGTGAAACGGCAAGGGTCAGCACTGGGGTGTGACGCCACGGCATTGTTCCCGCTGCGAGGAGAGGAACCGTGTACCGTGAGGGCAATTCCTGTCCGCTCCGCAAAAACAGCCACTTTCTCACACCGCTTTCCTTCCTCCGCCAGACAGCTCAAAACAATTCCAGAGTGTTGGCTGCGTACGAGAGACCCAATAACTCAATCAGCATTCCATTCTCACATTACTGTACTCATTTTCTTCCTCCAATTCCTGACCTTGTCCTTACAGTTTCATTTCATCCCTAGTATGTATTTTTATTATTATTACACGTACAACCATTCTCACAATATTACATCTTTCTCTCATGAAATGATGACTAATCCTGCAATATTATATCTTTTTATTGCAATGTGTTTCCTTATTCTTTTATTCTGCATCGCATAATTTTTATTCTTCTTGCATGATTAACAGTTTTTCTCATGAAATGATGACTAATCTTGCAGTTTTACAGCTTTGTATGCTAAAGTTATTTCTTATTCCCTTATTCTTTATTATGGACATGCCCTGTAAGCTTGCAGCTGTCACTGGCTGCTGTGCTACAGAGCAGCCCATCTCACTATTCATGTTCTTTAGCTATAATTGCACAAACACATAAGACTTTGTATGTTAGCATTTTAGCTCATTTCCTCATATATTTTCAGCAGTAGCATGGTGTACGGATATTTAAGTGCATGACGGCCGATACCGGGCCAGAGGTTCACAGCACAGAGAGCATGTCCATCGAAATTATCACCAGGAATTTTTCTAGTTGCATGATTACTACTTTTCCTCATGAAAGCTATGACTCTTCAATTTATTTACTTTTATCGCGTTATGATGACTTTTTTATTGTAAAATTATTACTTAATTCTTGCAATTGAACACTTTTATCGCAAAATTATGACCAGTCTCCCACACTGTCTATTTCTCATCAAATTAGAACAATTCCTTGATTTTCCTTCATTTTTCTTGAAGCTTTGGCTTTTGTAAAATTTATTAATCTGTCTTTTCTCCTAAAATTAGGATTATTCTTTGCATTTATTTTAGAATTAACCCCAAATTATTGCTGTTAAAATGATTGTTTTTGAAATTGACAAGAATTCCTGTATGTATTGCTCAAGTATGATGCCCCTTCTTCCATCATTGCAACTTTTTCATCGCTGAGTTCTGACTATTTTTGCAGTTTAAAACTTTTTCATTGAAATACGTTACACATTTAGACTCACATTACGTCTTAAAAAAAACTACTCTTTTCTCACATGATTACGACTTTTTCTCATAAAAGTAATGTCTCGATGTTATTTATTTTACAATCAAATAGTGACTATTGTCATATTGCAGCTTTTGCGTTTGTGAATGATCAATCCGGCTGCGTTGGGGATCGAACCAACTGACTATCGGTTTGGGGAAACAACCACTCTACTTCCCGAGCCATGAAAAATTTGAAAAACTGCAAGATGAAAGTATAAATATGTTGAAATAATTACGAGGGGGGGATTGAACCAGCAACCATGGAGTTGGGGGGGCACCAAATAAATTTGGCTCTTCTTTCTGTAAAAGTAGCATCCTTTGCATTTTTTTAATGAAATATCATATAATTCTGATTTTTTTGTAAAATTATGACTTTTTGTACAATTTCCAAATGGTAGAATACAGTTTACGACCTTTTCATTAAAATCCGAATATTCTCATGTTATGAATTTTTAATCAAAATATGCCTTTTTTTGTGACTTTTATCATGTATTTGAATCTTATCTCACATGATTATGAGTTTTATTCGTAAAAGTTATGACTTACTATTACGTTTTTTGTTATTGAATAAAATTGTGACCATTGTCATTTGCTTTGTAAAATTATTAATCTGGCTTTTCTATACAGTAAAATGAAGACTATCCTTTGCATTTCTTTCATGACTGTTTATGGTCTGTTTACTTTATTGAAAGACAAATATTCTCGCGTTTTACTTAAAATGTGCATTACTTAAACTTGCATTTTGACCCTTACATTTAAAAAAGGTAAAATATGCAAATTATTGTAAGAATTGTAAGAAAGTTCTAGGTTATTTAAAAAAAAAATGGAAAAATGGCAATCTATTGTATAACTTCAACAAAGGTTTAGGACATAAAAAAAAATCTAAGAACATTTTTTAAATATCGAACATAAAATAAAAAATGTAAAAATCTACAATATTATAAAAATTCAACAAAATTGTGAAAGATTAAAAAAAGGTAAAAAACTTCAAATAATGTAAAAATTCAACAAAAGACTGGGCCATTCAAAACAGAAGAAAATGGCAGAATATTGTAAAAATTCAACAAATGTCTGGGTCATTTATAGTAAAAATTGGGAAATATTGTAAAAATTCAACACTACTGTGGGCCATTTAAAAAATGTAAAAAGGTAAAATATTCAACAAAATTATACGCCATTAAAAATATGAAAAAGTGAATTGTTGTAAAAATTCAACTAAATTTTACGCCATTAAAAATGTGAAAAAGAGAAATATTGTAAAAATTCAACAAAATAGTGGATCATTAAAAAATGTGAAAAGGTAAAATATTGTATAAATTCAACAAAATTGTGGATCATTTAAAAAATGTAAAAATCATAAAAATAAGGTATGAATTCACCAAAAGACTAGCCCTTTAAAAAAAGTAAAAAATGGCAAAATATTGTAAAGATTCAACAAAAGTTTGGGCCATTTAAAAAATTTTAAAAGGTAAAATTATATAAAAATTCAACAAAATTGTGGTCAATTAAAAAAATGTAAACAAGAAAATAATCTCAAAATTCATTCATTTTTCATTCATTTTCTGTACCGCTTATCCTCATTAGGGTCGCGGGGATGCTGGAGCCTATCCCAGCAGACTTTGGGCGAGAGGCGGGGTACACCCTGGACTGGTCACCAGTCAATCACAGACTCTCACAGATTCTCAAAATCTTGTAGTTATTCTCGCAAAAAAAAAAAAACTTTTCCTCAACTTTGCTGATGTTAGCTCGCCAAGTCACCGACCGCTAAGCCTCGTCTTTGGCTAGCGCCGTCATTTGCTTTGTTACACAAACAATCCAACATTGTTGGCTGTGACTTTTTACAAGTTTTTGGGTTGTTATTATACGTTTCTTTTCCTACCACGTTCTCTTGAAAATGTCAAAACTCTTCTTGGAGAAAAACTCAAATGCAACTGGGGATTTGATTGTTGCCGTGCTGATTTCGAATCGTTTTTGGTATCGACTGAGCGGTAACAGCCGTCACTGTCATGTTTCATCTCCTTGTCCGGAATAACCCGCAAAGACGACAAGCTCCACCATTCACATCGTGCCGTCTCTTTTATGCTGCACGTGTAATGTGTTACTAAATGCAGCCCCATCCTCGTCACCGTGTTTGGCTACGTATGCAGCGTCTGGCGTTTGAAGCATGCTTTCCTGCCGCCTTTCAAGGAGGAAACAAGACGGGAAGGATGAGCCATCCAAATCCCTGTCGTACGTAAAACTGTCGGCGTTCTTATTTTAGCGCTTTCCTTTTAGACTTGGTGTTTTTGTCTGATACGGGGGATGGGATTTTGGAGGAGGAGACAGGAACGCTCTTCAGGAGTTTCCTGCGTGCGTGAGTGCTTGAGCCACCCCCACACCTCCGCACCTCCCACCCCACGTCTGGGAAAGCCTCTGACACAGCCTAGCCTAATATAGTATGGCCAAGTGTGTGTGTGTGTGTGTGTGTGTGTGTATGCGGCCGAGGAAGCACCTGTCCCGTGTGGTCGTCGGTAGTGTTACGTTTTATCTGACCCCCTCACATCAGGTGGCTTCCTGGCTTGCGTCAGACGCCGCCGCTCCCCGAGGCCGGTTGTGATTGGTGGCCGCTAAGGCCCGCCCCCTTCCGCTCCCGGTCCTCATTGATCTTTTGAAAGACCTGATTTTTTAAAAAGGCCCAAAATAAATGCCCTACAGTACAATACAGGCAGTTTCATCATTTGTCATCCACATACCTTTACATGAAACGCATTTTTATCTTTTCTGTGCCTTCTAAAGATAAAAAAACAGCTAAAAAGGAGGCAGCTAAGAATGCAGGTCAAGGGACACACCTTTACAGCCTTCTGAAAAAAGCCTTAATAATCTGTTTTTATATCTTACCGTTTTTGAAGTGTCCACCTTAAAATACCAAGCTAGCAAACTGCAGTCAACTAGCTAGCTAAAATAAGTAAATAAGTTTGTAAAAATTCAACAAAATGCTTTACTATTTAAAAAAAATGTTGTAGAACTTCAACCAAATTATTTGAAAAATTTTATAAAAATGACAAAACAAAAAATTAAATATATCTGGGTGATTTACTCATTCATTCATTCATCCTCTATGCCGCTTATCCTCATTAGGGTCGCGGGGATGCTGGAGCCTATCCCAGCAAACTTTGGGCGAGAAGCGGGGTACACCCTGGACTGGTCGCCAGTCAATCGCAGGGCACATATAGACAAACAACCATTCACACTCACATTCATACCTATGGACAATTTAGAGTGGCCAATTAACCTAACATGCATGTTTTTGGAATGTGGGAGGAAACCGGAGTACCCGGAGAAAACCCACACACGCACGGGGAGAACATGCAAACTCCACACAGAGATGCCCAACGGAGATT